>CM041777.1:440363622-440489348 GCA_023374045.1 Limonium bicolor
CTTTAATTAGTATATAATTATAGTTATAAAATCAACCATAATTTTTACAAGTCTGTTTTAAGACGTTTAAAGTCACGTTTTTCGGTTTTCTCGAAAAACGTGCTTTTAAGTCTCGTTTATGCATTTAATCCATTATATGGATTCGTTTCCTTCGGGAATTTCTCCCACATGTTCTTAATGACTAATTAAGTCTTAAAATATATTAATTATATAATTAACTAACATATAAAGGTTTGGGGTATTTCAATGAAAATTAAATTATTATATGGAATTATGAATATTAAATTATTATATGGAGTTGTGAAAATTATTTAGGGGTTTTCTCCTATTTAACCCTAATTATTATACATTATTAGATAGTATTATGAATTTAATAATAAGATTTATAAGTCAATAAATCTTGGGAAAATTACTAAACACTCCAAATATATTATACAGATTTTAGGAAGTGTTGGAACATTGTTTTGAAACATGAAAGTCAATATAAAATTCTATAAACCTTAAAGCTTATTAAGCCTTGCTAGAGTTGACTTTTTGAGAATGGTCAAACCAGGCCATGAAACCTATACCAATAAATAGGTTATGAAAAACCATGAAGATCGATAAAAAGAACGTCAAAAACGGATCACCCTAGCCAAAGTTATGCTAGATTGAAGTTTTGAATCAAAATTTTAAGAGATGCCACGTGTCACTCTGTAATGGGTCGCTCACACTTAGCCGATTCTCTCCCTGAATTTCGGTAACCGATTTCATTACTTTGCCCTAACTTTAGACGGCTATAACTTTTACATCTCTTAATATTTTTCCATGCCGTCTTCTCCATTCTCTTCTCCTACAATTCCTCTTTCCAACCATTACTCACACAAACCCTAACTCAGTCTTAATCAACCGGAAAATTGAGTCAAAGTAGCCACCTTGCGAAAACTGGAACTGCAATTCCAGATTTCTCTTCGAAACAGGTAAATTCGATCAGCCATAACTTCTTCGTTACTCATTCAAGTTCCATGTTCTTTAGTTCGTTTTGAAGAGCTCTAATTCCTCTAAAACTTTCGTGTTTATGGTCTAAGCTAATTCTCAACGGATTGGAAGTGTAAGACGTCTAAAGTTTCGGTTTCATCAGCACATAAAATCATACCGAAACAGAGAGGTAAACTCGTGTTTTGCGACTTCAATATCTTTCTGTATGGTGCGAGTTAGGTTTAGTTCTTGCTACCAATACGTAGAGCTATGTTTCTTCTTTCTAATGAGCCCAAGAACATGGCCTAACTCGATCTAGAACGTATTTTATAGATCTCCGAAGTTGACTACTCGAACAGGCAAGGTTCGAATGTGTTTCCAGAAAACCGAAATCTATTTGCTCCGTTATTGCAATTCCCGGTGAGTTTTCCACAAATTCTTCCGACGATGCTAAACTACTGTTCATTGTCGACCAAACCCATGTAGCAATTTCCCCTATTATGCATTAGGTTAAGAGAATTTGACCGATTTCCATTCGCAGTCCCGATATAACCCTAACTCTCGAATTGATTTCGAAACTTGATGAACTCTGCATTATAATTGGGGAAATTGACACCAATAGAACCGAAATTTGATTACGAATCCATAGAAACAAGAATCACTCGATTTCGTTCTGTAGATTGTGAGAAAAACGGGATTTAGTACTCGGTTTGGTAATCGAACTCGCTGATGAACTCGGTGTACAGGGGCCGTCCGATCTCGTTTTAAGAGATTGGACGGCCGAGATTAAAACGTTCCAGAATAAGTTATTAAAGGGTTTTATAAATTCCAGTAAATAGTCCTAACTTGTTGGGTTAATTTAAATATCTTCCCGAATGTATTTTGACTTGAAATTTTAACCATAGATTCCTTATTTAATTTAGTTTATTTTGATGTAAATTAATAAGGTTTTGGAGTTTTTAAACATAAGTTATGATTTTTGCAAGTTACGGGTTTTCTGGAATTATTTGGCTAAATTAAAAAGATATTTTTATGAAATAAAATTTTTATAATATGTCTAAAATGTTATAGTTACTGTATATTAAATTTGGGATTTTTTGAGCAATGGTAAAAGGTTTTAAAAATTGTGTTTATGAGTTTTTCATAAGAATAACCTATAATATAAGGTTTTTAATGTAACCAAAAATTAAAGTATGGTTAGTTAATTAACTTTTAAGCTGGGGAAAATAAAGGAAACTAAATTAACATTTTATAGCAGTAAGTTTATAAATGTTTTTGTATTAGCTTTTAAGAGAAGTGAAATTATTTACATATATGTATATATACTTACTTAAGTAGAAACTTATATAAATTAAGGAATTTAATTATCCTACATTTTATTTACTATATTGTATGGGAGTTAATATTTTTAATTTAAACTAAGGAAAATATATACATTATATATTTCTATACATATATATAAAAGGAATAAATAGTAACTTAGGTTAAAGCAAGGAACTAATAAATTAACACTTATAATAACTAATATTATAAGAGCTAGTATCCTAAGATATAGTTAAAGGAAATACTTATAGAACATACATGGAATGCAGTTAGTAATAAGATAGTTTAAATATAATAAGTTACGTAGGGAATGTCTTAATTAAATTCTAATACAGGTATACTTATATATATTAAAGGGAAACACTTTATTTTATAAACCGTATATCGGTTGTAGTTATGCCTAAAAGTTTTTAAACATAATTAAATACAATAAATTACATAAATAATGTTTTGAACAAATCCTAGTATATATAATATATATATAAATAAAATTAGTTACCTTATAGGAAATATAATACGAAGGAATTAGTAAGTTAAACTAAGCTTCTACATAATACTAATGGCAGAATATTATATGGGGTGGTATTAGATTATAGTTATGTATTAGGCTTAAGAGTTACCTTTGAGTTTCCAAGGTTTATATATAACCATATTAAAATGCATGTATGGTATTATTTGTCAATAACCAGGATGTAAATCTAAAATTGGGGTTAAGTAGTTAATAAGTTAAAACTTAGGAAAAATTGTGATTGGATTACATAAAATGTTGCACTAATAGATCTTATTCTATAATTAATGATAAACAAATGTAATACGATTACATCTAAATATTTGAAATTCCCCGAACTTAAACATAAGGATTAAAATTGATCTAATATGTATTTAAGGGCCTAATGGTACCTAATTAATATTGGTAAGGAGAATAAATCTAAAAAGGAATAAAGAAACGCTTAAAAAGCGAAAAACGCTAAATAAGCGTTAAAATAACCATAGGAGGTACGAGACCTCGGTTGGAGTATTATAGGGATTCTAAAGGTTTAATAAGACCTAAATAATATATGGGAACAACTTCCAAAGAAATCGGATCCAAATAATGAATTAAAACGCTAATCGAGCTTTAGAGCACGTTTTTCGAGGTAACCAGGAAAATGTGTCTTTAAGCGGGTCAAATAGACTCGTAACAATTTTGGTCAACTAAATAATCATTAATAAATATTAGTGAAGCTTTAGAACCAATAAAATCAATAAAACGAGAAATTAGTAAAAACTGTCAAAAACGGGAAGTTGTGGGGTGGAAACATAAATAGACCAAACTTATGTGTCCACTTTTAAAATAAAAAGTAAACTGTGTGTGTGTGCTGTGTGTGTGTCCGATTTGGACCCCTCACTCACACTCTCTCACACACTCACATACCTCTCTTATACACAAAACAACAAAAATAATAAAGCAACCCCCTTTATTACTTTACTACTCTACACTCTCACACTCCCTCTCCTATCTCTATTTCCCTCTCTCACGCATGCACCCTCCTCCCTCACTCTCTTTTCTTTCTTCTTCTACCTCCAGCCGATTTCCATGGAGAAAAGAGAAACCACACAAAACCTCTCTTCTCTCCTTTGTAACTCCCTCAAACCTCTTCCAAAAATTATAAAAATACCACCATTGTAATCCTCTCACCAAGAGCTACGTTTCTATCTTTCCAAAATTCGAAAACACACATTTTCGTTTTTATGGGTATACCCCATTTGGAGCTTCAAGACCACCATTAGAGCCACCTTGTTCTCCTTGTTCTTTTGAGGTAAAAATCTCCCTAAAACTCCATTGTTTTTCTAGCCTTGAAGGCAAAACGAATCTGGAGCTAAACCCTTGTTTGCTTCTTTGAATGCTAGCCAATTTTGGCTTCTTTGGAGAGTGAGAAGTCTTGCTCTTGAACCATTCCAAACAGCTCTTGCACCTTTGGAAGGTAATATAAATTCTAAACCCTAAAACCTATATTAGAACTTACATAATGGTTAGGGTTAAATTGTGTATTAAGGTGGTGTATTGAAATGTATATGTGAACGGGATGTAGTGTTTGAATTCGGTTTACAAACCGGTGGGGAGAAGAAGGAAAGAGGAAGGAGGAGGAAAGGAGAAGCTTGTGAGATAACAAGGTAATTATACTAACCCTTGTGTGTCTTTGTAGATAAGTATGTAACAGATTTTTGGTAATGAAAACATGTATCGTAAAAGGGTAGTGTGTTAGTAGTGTAATGTATGAGAGAATACAAATGTTTTGAAACCTTAGAAGGCATTGGAAACTTGTCAAAACAGATTTGAGAATGAGAGGTTGAGTGCAGGAATTTAAGGTTGTTTAGTGTGGTATTTTGTATATGAGAATGGGAATATTGGTATTGGTTATGAACAGGTGGTATGGATCAATTATGTGAGTGAAACCATGTGGAGAATGTTAATAATATAGGGGAGACTATGTCAAATTTTATCTAGGAATTTGAGGACTTAAGTGTTCAAGATGAGAAAACAACCTAGGTAGTGACTAGGTGTATGTGGAGAGTAAAATAGGAGTGTTCAGTAGCTTGTAACAGATTTGGGTATGATTTGTTAATGTGATGTAATTAGGAAGTGAATGGATGTATTTTGGATACTAGGAGTGGCATTGGTTGAGGAAGTAATGGAGGTTAGAAGTTGAGTGCAAAATCTGTAGCAAGATGTCTAAAAATGCATTGGAGAGGTTAGGAAAAATTAGTGTGTAAGAATTGGTAAAAAGAGTGTTGGACTTGGGTATAGATATTATAGTTGCTTGGAAATGAATTGGAATGGTAAGATGGCACTAGGAGAGGGAACTAGGCATGGAGGAAATAAGAACCCAAAATCTGTAGCAACAACCACTTGGAGAAGCTATTGTAAGTGTTGAAATGAAGTGAGGAAAATTGTGTAAGTGGATTGATGGATTTGGTAAAGAATTTGGTGGATGAACTAAGGCAATTTGGAGGGCCTAGGTAGTGTTTAAACATGTGGGATTACATGTAAGAAGATTGGAGAAACAATAGGTAAAGGTTAGAACTGAAAACAGAAATTAAAATGCAAATACTGGGCCGGACCGACCTTAGGACCGAACTTGCAAGGTCGGTCGAGCCCAGATTTACAAAGACGGAAAAGCTTCTGGAATCGACCGGACTTGCAAGTTCGGTCGGACCAGAAAAATTCTCCCGTCTGTAACCTACTGGAATCGACCGGACTTGCGACCGGACATGCAAGTTCGGTCGGACCAGAAAAATTCTCCCGCCTGTAACCTACTGGAATCGACCGGACTTGCGACCGGACATGCAAGTTCGGTCGGCCAGAAAAATTTCCGTCGAGCAAGCTACTGGAATGGACCGACCTTGCGACCGGACTTGCAAGGTCGGTCGGGCTAAAATTTTTCCGTTAAGTAACTTACTGGAATGGACGACCTTGGGACCGGACTTGCAAGGTCGGTCGGCCCTGGAATTTCACCCGATGTAACCTACTGACTCGGACCGAACTTGCAAGGTCGGTCGCAAGTTCGGTCGGGTCAAAACTTACAAAAAAAAAAACTATAAGACTATGGTTAGTATATGTATGTATGTATATGTATACCCACCTATACATACGTGCATATATATGTAAGTAAACCATTGTTAAGTAATTAAAAGTAAGTAAATAAAATGTAAGTATAGGAATGTGAAGACCTAGTAAGTATGAGTTAGGAAGCGTAAGGGTAATCGAATTAAGTTAATGATAGTTAGATTAATTATTCGGTTGTATGTATATCATAGGATTTGAATTGTGAATACCGGAGGAACGTTGGGATACAAGTACAACGGTGAAAGGTATGATTTCTTCATGCCCTGTATCCTAATCTGGTTACCCCGATTGTGTGCTTATTTGACCACCTAAATAAGATAAATGCATGAATCGGACTATATTGCACTTACCTGTGCTTGACTTATGTTGTGCTTGATATTTATTGTCTTGAGCACTAGTTTGTATAATTCATGAAATATATGAATGATGATGATGGTATTCGAACCTCGTATTGTACTTGTGTAATGTATTGTACCTCGTATGTATGTGTATATGTGTATTGTATTATTGTGGCTTGGATGTTGACTTGTGCTAATTCCTAACTATCTAACTCCTAACTTAAGTGAGTAAATTGGAATGAGTACAAGTCCGATATAGCTTCGGCCACGCGTGAGGATGCGGAGTCACAAGAGGTTGGCTGCAATTCCTGACTCTTAAACTGGTCCGCGGCCCAAATCCCTTAAATGGGTAGCATCCCGGATTAGTGAGTCAAGTAAATCCCGGAGGTGGGACGGTGTAGTCCCCAGGGCCAGAGGTCCCGACGACTTAACTTGAGTAAGAGTAAGAGTAAGTAAGTATGGATCCGTAAGTATGTATGAGTATGTATGCGTATGTATGAACTAACGAGTAAAAGAGTAATCTCCACCCGATTAACCCGGGTGGAACAATGAAGCTAACAAGAACTGTACTTTGTGTATGTAGTAAGTATATATATTCGGAAGAAGGTAAGTGAGTATTGAATGGTTATATCGTATTCCTTGTATGTAATGAATTGTATGTATGTATGTTGTGTAAGTATTATTGTACTGTGTGTAAGAGCATGTATGCATGTATGCTTGTATGAAAATGAACCGCATGTATTCGACCAAGTGGTCGGCGTACCCTCACTAGTACGCGGGGTATGCGGTTATCATGCTCGGCGAAAGCTGACCCCTTCGGGGGACATTTTTTAGTGTGCAGGTACCCGAAGCGAATATGGTCAAGGAAGAGACCGGAGGCACACCCTTGTGATTAGGAGTAAGTAGTTTGTGAGGAACGGGTAGTAAGTAGTCTCGTAGTGAGTACGTATGAACCTTGAAGAGGTAGTATATTTGTATAAGGATCTTAGTAAACTCGGTGTGTGGATTATATTGTATGGTATTTGAAGTATTGTATCGAATGGAAGAATGTAGCGTGTATTGGTGTATGAAATATATATGGTAGATATGTAATACTCGGGATTCCGGTCCATCAGACCGATGCTGTAAGCAGTAGTAGTAGCCTTGTTAGCCACGTGGGTGGCTAACGGCATTGTATCACCCATTGTATGTAAGTAAGTATCCGCTGCGTATATCTGACGTGTAAGGAGATTGGACGGTAAGCATGTATTAATGGTAGGGGTGTTACAATATTCTTAGTATATAAATAATAATAAATAAAATACTTTTACATCTAAATGTGAGGTGGATTAGTAAGTCTAGATTTAATCATTTCTTAACATTTATGGTATTGGAATATAACTTAATGTTTTAAGATAAAATCATTAAAAGGGTTATGATATAAAACTATATTAAACTATGATTTGGAAATTTATCTAAATAATAATCCTTAAGTTCCTGGCATTAGATAAGCCATATGAAATACATTTATAACATTTATTACCAATACTTAGGATGTGAGTTTACAATTAAGTGAGGTATTTAGTAGTTAGAATTTATAGAAGGTTTATAAATAGGAATTTGATACTTAAAACCTTTGAACCTTTTGCTGGATAAAACTAAGTTACATAAGATATTATATTGATATACTTTGCGGTAATGGGAAATTATGAAATGTTATTTTGAATATAAAATATGAGAATTTTCATAATAGATTATCTTATGAAATAATTAACAATTTCACTTACGAACCAGAATTTAATTCTTTGATACATTCTACTCTATGTAGATATATTGTCCATCCTAAATACAATAAAGGGAATTAATTTATTAAGTTATTCCTTTGAAACCTTATGTTTTGTAAAACAATTTAAAACGTATTTAAGGCTTAAGTTTGATGAGGATTAGTACAAAGGATTATGCATAGTCTATAGAGAGAATGTGTGTAAAAATAAAACATTTAGGAAATTAAATGTAAGTAAGGATACATAAAAGGTTATACTAAACACCTTATTATATAGGTAATAATTAAGCAAATAATGTACCTTGTGAATACTAAATGTAAGAGTTCGATAAGTCTAAGTTAACTATAATATAGTTGTTTCAATATGAGAGGTAATTCAACATCTTATGGCAAGATTATTAGACGGTTATAATGGGAAGTCATTCTGAACTAAGGATATGATAATTGAGTTTAGTGGCTCAATTAAGTTATAACAAATTGTATCTACAACATTATGATTCCAATATACAAGATGTAGATCTTAATTAAGTTAAGGGGAAAACTTAATCACAATGGATTATCTAGTAGATATTGATAAAATACATAATCATTACATTGTGAAATAATAGTATAGTGTATGGGATGAATCCATCATAGGTCATAATACAATGTTTATTCTAAATTGAGAATAAAGGTATTCAGCTTAAGATTACTATTGGAATTCTTAGATTTAGTTATATAATGTAAACACATTTGTGTTATAAAGGTCTCAAAAGTCTTGAATGTGAGGATTGTGGTTAAATATGAATAAAGTGGATAGGAGTGGTCAGTTAGCAGGTGTTAATAAGATACATTCCTTGGTCTTACCACCTTGGGCTATACAACGTTCTCAAATAACTCAAAGATTATACATAACACATAAGTGAGGGCTTAAAAGACAATTGAGACTTTGGAATAAGAGTAAGGAGTTTATTTAAGCTTAACTTAGGCTACAAGTGATTGATGATAGACTACCTTTAATATTCTTCAGAGTACTGTTGATTGTTTGTGCAAGTTGACTAGAACTGCTACAGCGTTACCCAGGTACGATTTCTCGTACTCAGCTTGATGTGTTTTGGACTTTATGGAATGTTTTGTACGATTTCTCGTACTCAGCTTGATGTGTTTTGGACTTTATGGAATGTTTTGTACGATTTCTCGTACTCCGATATTTTTGCTGATTGACTTGTGGAATGTTTTGGAAAACGCTAACTGACTTTAAGAGGAATTTCTAAAAAGGAAATGGTTGTGTGACTAACTCAGCTTGTGTGACTAACTGAGCCTTGGATGTGAAACTTACATGGGTATTGGTTCCTTCTATTTGGTTGTTCCATTAGACATTGACTACTTAGGGTTTACGCTTCTGCACTCTATAGGACTGAGTGTTTTGGTATTGCTCTTGTGCAGTTAATGATCTAGTGGGGTGACTGGGAATATAGGAAAATATCTGGTAGTGGTAATTCTTCCTTTGGATAATGGGTAATGTTTCAACCATGAGTCGAGTTTGATCAGCCTTATTGGAAATGGATTCTTTCTATTGGATATTAGTTGTTGAGGGTTTACGCCTCTGCACTCTGTAGGACTGAGTGTTTTGGTATTGCTCTCGTGCAGTTAAATATCTAATGGGAATATGGGAAAATGTTATTCTTGGTATTGAGTATGGATTATTTCTATTAAGTGGTGCACACACTTTTCACCGATGACCGAGAACGGGTCGGTGGCAGCGGAGGTCTGCTATACCTCGTCCATCTGGACAACTGACAGCGAGGTCTGTTTACCTCGTCCTTGTGACAACTGACAGCGGAGGTCTGTTTACCTCGTCCTTGTGACAACTGACTGGCGGTGGGGGCCATCTCTCCCAATTGGTTTATTCCACTCGTGAGTATATTTTGTCTATGGGAATCATCTTCTGAAATGGTGGAGACATAAACTGTCTACCACGGGTTATGGATATTAATGTCACTCCTAGTCCTTTGTGACTACTTAAGTCTTTCTCTTCTTAACCAGAATTGGTTCTAACATCAACAATGGATGCTTACTAACTATGTGGTGTGATTACTTAAGTGGATGACTTGTTTTGGAAGTTCTCTATCTCTATCTTTGTCTTGTTTTCTTTTCTCTTTAACTTGATTGTTTTGAAGTGCTTTATCTCTGTTTTACTTTCAAGAGTTTAATTTCAAGTTACTGTTTATTTTGAGGAGTTATATTTTAAAGATTGTTTTGGAGAATTGTACCAGTTCCATTCCAGGGAACTGACTCACCCCTCCCGGGGTGGGCTGCTTGGTTTCATCTTGCAGGTATAAATTGATTTACAGGTGGCCACGAAGAGCATGAGTGATTGGGATGGGATTAGGCTTATGGAGAGTGAATGTACTTTATTATTGTTATGTTAATGTTAAGTTTTCTCAAAGTTCAGACCGTAACTTAGTTAATTGTAATGGTTGTAATTGGTGAGGTTGGTACCGGGTGTTTGGAGCCCGATGGTCTGTAGCACCTTTAGTTTATTTTCCGCTGTTGTTTTATTATTATAGGGGTGTTACAAGTAATCACTATTATGTGGCTTATGAACCATAATTTACGTATGTTACTTGCGCCAGTAACTTATGCGTATAAGTGCACATTGGTTCTTAATGGAACATGAAACTTGATATTATTTACACGTTATTATTATTAATATATATATATATATATATATATATATATATATATATATATATATATATATATATATATATATATTTCCAGATTTATTCTTCATACCAAACTCATATCTTACCCATAGTATTTTATGTCATTTTACACTATGGCTTACATCCTTATTTTTGGCATGTTTTTATATATACATATGCTTGCGCTTAGCATGTTAGTTTTGACAACTATGTTTTTGATCACATTATATTGTTTTGTGTTACAATTACATTATGATATCATGCAGCATGATACTCTATATGTGGTTGAGCTTTATAACATATAGTTTTGGTAACTATATACATACATATATTTATGCCGAAAATATATGCACTTATTACGCTTGTAATAGAATGTAACCTATGGTTTTATAATACTTTGTTACAGTTGTCGAAAGGTACATATATTTTATTTCATTCCCCTTTCAAACCCCAACTTCCTAGCCTTTACAATTTTACCACTTATTTTATGATGCACCAAATTCATCATACACTTTAACATTTAAACCATATAGTATATGTATTGTATAGTTTCAAAAGTTCCGAAATCAGGTCCAGACCCTAGGGTCTGTTTGGATTCATCTAAAACTTTGTATAATTATACTTTTTCATCAACCTTATAACATTTATACATAATATATGTTATATCACCCAAACCTTATAATGCTTATAACATATAGTTTTTATATGTTATTATTGTCTCTCTCTTTTTTTTTTTCTAGTAATACCGAACATACCCTAGGTCTGTTTGGTTTCTTGTTTTTCCAGCAACAACAATTTTTTTTCCTTTAATCACACAATGGCCACACATTATCATATCTTATATACATAGGTTATATTATATGGCTTTAGCATTTGTTATTTGTATAACCTATGGTTTTTATTATTTAAATTCAAACAGCCCCCTAGCGGTTCTCTAAATTTCTTTTTCCGCCCCAATTTTTCCTATTTACATGTTGATCCCATTTTACATAGTATACTTGCTATATGACACAAACTATATATTATACACTTTATTAATATAATTACTTATATAACTCCAAGAATTCCCAAATTTAATACCTAGGTTATAAATCATCATATTAACCAACCTATACCTCAACTTTTTGGTAATTCCACACTATAACCCAAAGGTTTAGTAAATCCAATATTTAACCTATAACTTTACTATAAGTTCATGGATTAATTATTTTTTTGACATTAAATTTTTGCCAACCCCTTAATATGGTCTATATTGACCTACTAACTCCCAGTTTGACCAGAAGTTTATTTTATTTACGGGTTGACCCCCATAATCTTCAAGACTACATTTTTGTCTCAAACTTTACTAAATTTTCCAAAATTCATAGGATAAGGTTTTTAATACTCTATTTTCGGCTTTAACCTATGTTTAGCCCCAAAAAAATTATTTTTAATCTCAGAAAATCCCAAAACAATTTGGTATTGATAATTATCCCCCTAAATTCATTTTAACCTTGATAAACATACTTTAAATGACCTAAAAATGCAAGGTCTTAATACAATAATTACCATAGGATAAAATTTACAAATAAATGTCACAAAGGACATATCATGGTTACGGTTTTCATACAGCCTACCCAGAAATTTATGTAATTTATTTCTAATATTTAAAATCATTTCTTTGACCATATAGGTCATTTACATCCTAAACTAACTTCTAAAATGTTATGAAGCATTTAAACGTATAGTTAGGTTGTAAAACCATTGGTAACCCCTCGGTTGATACATTTACACAATTATTTTTTTCATGAAAACTATACTATAGTTCAAGGTAGGTGCTGCTCACCTAGAGTATGGTTTTTAAGTTGCCAAGTTCACCAGCGCCCTCCCTTTTGCTCTCGGTTCTGTTTACTCTTCTGGGCAGAATATTTTCTTCATAGCCCCATGAAGTTCTGGCAGCGTTTTACGCAAGGGAACTTGCATGCGTTAGTCACATATTACACAGATCATTTATGGGTGAATTTTGGCTAGCAAAGGTATGGTATTCACCTTGGTAAGGAGCTGGTTCTGAGTTTCTTTCACGCCTGGTGTTTCAAGAGTAACAGAAGGCGTTAGATCGGTACTTACTCAGCTTGTAAACCGGTAAGAAACAAGAGGAATGTCAGTTTTTTTTTGTTTCTTACCGAGAGTGGTACAGTAAGGATGCTTGGCGTGGTCTTCATGCTACAAAATTCTGGACATATATCCTCTGGTTTTTACGTGGGAAAAACAAGTAGAAGAGTTCAGGATGGGCTAGTATTATTGCCGGTAAAACTAGGGAAGAAGGGCAGTGGTTTAACCTGATCGAACTGGTGAAGAAGGACTCGTACTTGCGTTGTTTATATTTCTTCAACTTGAGTATGCCCCTCTGGTTTACCCACGTACAGAAACAGGGAAAGATAGTTTAGTAGAAGCTAGAGGTACTACCGAGAATGGAGAAGAAGTTCAAGACCAGCTATGGCTAACCGGCAAAAACAGAGAAGGAAGTAGTGTGTGCTTACCGAAATGGTGAAGGGAAGAGGGTTACACACTTGGGTTTTTCCTTCCTCTACAGCCTGCTTTACTCCTCTGGTTTCTACTTGAAGACCAGCTGGTAAGGAAGTTCAGGACGGCTAAACATAGAACCGGTACAACAATGGAGAAAACCGTGGTGAAACTCACGTAAGGAAGTAGAGGAAGAGGTCTTAATACATGCTGGGTCTATTACCGAAATAGAGGAGGAGTCCAAGCTGAGGAGTTTATGCAAATTTTACCTTGACAAGACGAGGAAGCTAGCTTCCCTTCTTCTTCCAGTTCAGACTGTGATTTCCCCCTGTTTTACCCTCTAACTCGCTTCAGTTGCTGGGTGAGAATGAAGAGCGGTTAGCTTATTGCAGAGAGGAAGGACAGAGGAGGAGGATGAGTATGATCTGGCCGTGAAACTTACCTACGTCCTGGAGCAGCAACCATTGAAGTTCTGGGCAGCTCTCGGTGGAAGGAACGGCGAGGAGAGGGCTGAGGGTTTACGGTTTGAAGAAGATGAAGGTTTAGGAAGTGGAGGGGGAACCCGATAATAAGATGTGGTCGTTGGTCTGCTAGAGTCTCGCGTGGGAACTTGCGAGAGTTATGGGCGATTTGAAAAATTAATCTCCTCTGTCGCATAAGAGTTTATGGGCAATTGGGAGAATGTCCAGTTCTGTCGTATGGAGATCTGGAGTGGTATAGATTTTTAGGTATCGAAACAGGTGAGGAGCGTTCTAATTTAGGCGTGCTTGCCCCTGCTCTTCCTGATGTGACCTTAGTAGCGAGTCTACTTAATTCTATTTGTTGATATCTATACCGAATTCTAGCACAGCTCCAACGGTTAAGGCTTTGGGATAGGTACGAAAGGTCTCGGGTTTGAATCCCGGCTAGAGCATGTTTGCTCTCTTTTTTTTCAGTCTTATTTATGTCCATTTCTTGTATATATATGCGACCATATTATCATGTCGCGTTATTAGTTATATATACATATATATATACATATATATATATGCGGCTATTTGTTATGTCACGTTATTAATTATACATATATGTGGGTATGACTATTTTATTTGTCGTGTTTTAGTTGTATATACAACTTTATAATATTGCAACGTTATGTATATGTACATATATATGTACGCGACCGTACTAATATGTAATGCTGTCATATTTTCGGACATGTATATGCTCGTACTACATTTAACTGTTTAGGCCTTAATGTAATTAATTATATGTTTAAATCATGTTTAATTAAGTAGGGGTATTTCAAGTACAGTCTACGGTGAACGGTATGGGATTCTTGCAACCTGTTTGCTACCGGATTACACCGGCTTGTGTGCTATCTGTTGTTTGAAATAACGACCAAGATAATTACTGTAAAATGTGGTATTACTCTTGTGCACTGTTGTGTTACTATTATGTGCTTGATGCTACTAACTATAACGTGTATGTCCCACGCATACAACACTACATTACCAGTGGATTAAATACCTGCGCTTTATCATACCGAGAATTTGTACTCAAGTTTCTCTCTAACTTCACTTTATAACAAACGTCATTATCCTAAACGTGATAATTGAAAATACACATTGTGTTCTTGATTAACGTCCTTGTGTGACATCTAACAAATTCTATACTACAACAAGCGAGGAGCCCAGTTGTTCTGGCCATGCATGCTACAGGAGCTGTACCTGTCTCAGGTCGTCTCCTAATCAAATATACGTCGCGACGGAAGTTTTGGGTGCACTCTTTGTCCACTCACCGGGACCGTACCGGAACATTTTAAGTTGGGAGGAAGACTTCATTTCTCTCGAGGGTACGATACCCACCATTTTAAGTACAGGAGTTAACTACGTTATCTTCTGAGGGAATTATTACCCACATTTCTTTTAACGAGGTCACTATACCTTCATTATATTGACATACTCTTATACACCATGTTAGTCCCATTGTGTGGATCCGACTACTATTAAAAGATTACAGATCATCTAACTTGACCTTTGAAGTCTTGTTCTATGTGACACTGTTGTCCTTGTATGGATGCTTGTTATTATCATGTTATGCTTGTTTACCGCTTTATAAAAAAATGAACTGCATGTATTCGACAAAGTAGTTGGTGTGGCCCAGTAGCCGATGGGCTGCACGTTTTCCATACCAGCGTTGTTTGCTGAGCCCCTTTGGGGGCACCCCCATTTTTCAGGTACCTGAAGAAGGAAGAGATTACCCGACCGAGTGTAGGTGGGGTAGAATTGAGAGAGGGATTAATATTACCGGCATCAATTTACAGTACTGTATTTTTACTATTGGTTTGTTGTTTTAAGAGGTTTGTATTCAGCGCTCAGACCGTATCATTTGTAAGTTATGTTGGAGTTAGCCTTGTTAGTCACATGGGTGACTAGCGGCGTTGTAGCACCACCCGTTGATATGTATACAATTTCCGCTGCATTTCTAGTTAACTTTGGGAGCTACCATCGTACAGGTTGTGAAGTTTCGGGTTGGGGTGTTACAAGAGGGGTGTGGGAAGGGCACCCCGAGATGGACTATTATGGAGATTAGAGGGGATTGAAGGTATAGATGGACTTGAATGGCTACACTCTGAGGAATAGAGATCTGAGAGATTACAAATCTTTCATACTTTAGCTAGTTTTGCTTTAGTTTTGTATTTCATTGGTGTTTTTACACATTTCTTGCTTAAACATGAGAAATAGCTCAACTAGGAGTAAAGTAGACAAAAAGAGCAACGTGTGGACGCAAACGGATGAGAAATCGGAGCTAGAATGAAGAATACAGGCCATGTACAAGTTGTGTCATGTATGTCCGGACAGAGGCCACGAGTAGAAACCCCTTAGCTATAATTGTCCAGGTACATGTCCGGATGGTCAGACTTGGACAGCCCACCAAAGCTCTCTCAGATAAAACAAACACACACCTTGACAACACACCATATCTCGTTAGGACACAACTCTTCACCCGGAGAACCCTGAAGCTTCTTCCTCGCTTGGATGCTTTGACAACACGCTATGCCACGAGCAGAAATCCCTTAGCTATAAATGTCCGGGTACATATCCGGATGGACAAACCTGGACATCCCACCAAAGATTGCCCAGATAAAACAAACACACGCCTTGACAACATGTCATATCTCATCAGGACACAACTCTTCACCCAAACAACACTGAAGCTCCTTCCTAGCTTGGACACCATTGCTTCTCTCCCGGACCATATTGCTTGAAGTGTTCAGACATCTAACTCGGATAGGTGACCTGAACAGGGCAGAAGATGCAACAACCTCACATTATAAAAGAAAGAAATGGAAAGAAAGGGGGGGGGGGGTACGACCACGAGCACAAAGCTGCATGACACAAGAAAAGAAAATAGAGGAAACAGGAAG
The DNA here is from genome assembly GCA_023374045.1 of Limonium bicolor. NCBI lineage: Eukaryota > Viridiplantae > Streptophyta > Magnoliopsida > Caryophyllales > Plumbaginaceae > Limonium > Limonium bicolor. Next base: position 440,380,208 of record CM041777.1, read on the forward strand.
AAAGAAGAGGAAAGAAAAAAGAAAAGGAGGAGAGTTATCACCTTCATTGAGGCTCTCTTCTCAACCTCCCAAGGCTAACTCTTGTCCCTTCTTTCGGTTTATGCTCTAATGCTTGAGTAGTCTTCTTGTACCTATGGATGAAGATTTTACCCTAAAATCCCTAAAAACTCCACTTTTGAATATTAAACTTGTTTTAATGCTTGATTTTAGTTCTTATGCTTAATGAAGATGATTATTGAGTGTTTATGGCTTCTAAGCTTATCTACATGGAAATCGGGGATTTGCTAAAGGTTGCTCAATTTATTATCAATGTGTTAGATTGGTTGGTTTAATGTTACGGATTCGTTTAGCATTAGTGTGGAGTTTTTTTTATGGACAAACTTATAGAAGTAGATAATCTGTACCGTTGGGGACTAAATCAATGTACTCGAATCTTAGTCATTCCGAGATTAGATAACATTGCAAATAAGGGGAACTTTTGCTTAACGCTGATGATTTACTCTAGTGCTTAACTATCCGTGAGTTCCTGACTAAATCGGTTATGATTAGTAGACCTAGATTAGACTGCCAGTTAATTAAGTGTTTCCGTTATTCAGTTATGACTTCTAGAATTGACAATTGATAGTAAATGGGTGAGGAGTGCAAAGATCCATTCCCATGTACATCAATTCTAGTTGGCTAGTTTAGTTTGACTTTTTGTTAATTTTCCGTTTATCTCGTATGGTATACACTATAAAATCTCTAGCAAACTTATAAACTAAATGTTTGTACGATTACTTTTCTTATGTATGAGTAATAGTCTAATCGGTCTATCGGGACACTCTTTGTAATTTTACTAGCACAGTTTTTTTGTCTCAATAAATGATTTTCTCCGTGGTTATTTGTAAATAAAAACATTTATTATTCCTCTTATAAAAGTTGATATAATACGCAGGTTAAAAAATACGAAAAAAATTTAGAAAAGAATAAATTAAAGAGGTTAGGTTTGGATTGAATAGTTTTAGACACTGGTAATGGATTAGGTTTGGGTGAGTCGGATGAAATATCACCCACATCCAATCTGATTTTGTCACTTCACCCGCTACCTATTAACTATCTATCATCACCCGTCAACTATCATTTGAAAGTGATTCAACTGATAAATTAAAATAACTTTTTCAATATATTATAAGTTTATAATAATTTTTATGGTATATTTATCTGAAAATTTTCATAGATTAGTGTAATTTATTGAAAATTGTGTAATTGTAATTCATAATAATTTATAATCTAATTATAACTTATAAATCGAATGATAAAAAGATGATGGATGAGTATAGAAAACCATCAATTAAGTCTTATCTGATCTATTACTATTCAAACTATTAACCAATTATTGGATTCGGTAAATCGTGATTAAGAATGTCAATCTTGATCCGAATCTGAAATCTGACATGAAACCCGCTTTTAAAATTCTGGGTCCGGGTTGAGAAATTTAACCTCAAATTGATTTTGAGTCTCAGGTTGGCTTAGATATAATCAGCAGAGGGTCGGGTCGAATTTGGGGTGGGTCGGGTTGAACCCATGCATTATATTTTATTTAAACTGTGTCATTTAATTACTTTGGACTAGGGTTTTTTTAGCACATACTTAGTTTATTTTTTAACCATCATTCTCAAAGAGTCATTTTCTTTGTATAACAAGATATTGTAAATTTTCTTAATTTTTTAGTTATTTTTAGATTGGATTTTGAGTTAGAAACATATCAATGGATTAGGTTAGCAGATTGGCTCCTGATCGTATAAACAGATTTACATAGGTCGAGTTAGCTGGTTGGATTCAGGTTGCTTTTTTCTGATCCGGGGTGGATTCGGTTTAATGAAACGGGTTCAGGCCTCTTCGAATTGGGTAAAATTGCATTCGGGTCGAACACGTGATGCCGGATGGTTGCCAAATTGTCATCCATAAGTTGAGATATTTGAAATTCAAATAATCAAATCTATAACGGAAATGTGTCTCCCGATCGGCATCAAACGATTTTCTTTTTCCTTTTAAAGTTCTCTCTCTATATAAAAAACAACCCTATGTTCGTTTCTGTTCTTTTTTCATATTTGCACCTCACAATTTTAGACTCCGTTTTACTTTCGGCCACTCTCGCTTTCTCCTGCCCAACATCCACTGCTCTCTTTCTTCCGTCGCAGTCTGTCGTCTCTTCTTCGCCGGTAATCTACATCTCTCTTCTTTTGTCTCGTCTCTTCTTTTGTATGGCTGGGTTGTCTAATCGAATTCGATGGTTTGAGTCGGTGGCTTTAGTTTCAGGTTATGTACCTGACATCAATTAGTTGGTTTCAATAAAGCCTCTCTTTTGTTCTCCTTTCTTATTCATTTAGGCGGCCCCTTTGTGATCGCTTGAAAGCATCTGAAAATGGGTCAGATCCAATATTCCGAGAAGTACTTTGACGATACTTACGAGTACAGGTAACTTGTATTTTTAGTATCCAGTTCAACTTTGTGTGTTTATCTTTTCTGTGTGTTTGTATAAAGTATTTTGATTGTATGATATTTCTGACGTCCCTTAAGCTGATTCTGTTTACTTCAATTCCAGGCACGTGGTTCTTCCTCCTGATGTCGCAAAGCTCCTCCCTAAGAACCGCCTCTTAGCTGAAGTAAGCCCCCAGTTGAATACTATAATTTGCTCTCTGATTACTAATCGCTAAAGCTATTGGCATCAAGTTTCCTGCTGTATGTTGATATGATAATTACCCCACGTTGAGGGCTTTGTGAAATAGGAACAGATAGAAGAAGTTAAAAGAACATAGGAATAGTTTGATGATTGGATTTGCACGGTTCCACAAGTCTGATGTAATCCTTGTTTATGCTTCATGCTTATTTATTAATTCGTCCTGCTGTGTCCCTTACTTTACTCGTATGATACTAGTGATACTGATTCTATTGTCTACAAGAAGTGTGAAGTAGAATTGCAAAGAGGCTATATCCCCATTGAATAAGTTTTCCAGGTGGGATGCAACAGCACATCGGGTTAGAAAGCGACAACCTTGAGCAAGTAAACCTCAGGACTATAACATGCGTATGTGAAACGACCAAATCAGTACCGCTAGTTTTGCAGGAAAGAAAATGGCATATAAGCTAATGACCTTGTCTATAGCAGAAGGATAGCTTATCTGAACCTTCCTCATTGAGTATGATTGATGCAAAGAGGATAGATGCAGAAGATCATAACCCAGAATTGATCTGTTTGCATCTGATTTCTTATGAATCAGGAGAAGTTCAGAATCCAAAACTACAACTGTTGTTACTGAGTTTTGTTTGATTAGGTTGTTGAGAATTCGACTTAACCTATGAGACGTCTTTCATCTTTGTGTAGACTGAATGGCGTGCCATCGGGGTCCAGCAGAGCAGAGGATGGGTCCACTATGCGATCCATCGCCCAGAACCCCATATCATGCTTTTCAGGAGGCCTTTGAACTTCCAGCAGCAGCAGGAGAATTAAGCTCAGGCCATCGCGATGAAGTGAAAAGGAGAAAACTGCAATATGAATCCTATTAGCTTTTTCAGTAACATATATATATTAATCTTGTCATTTCTGTTGCTCTAGAAATGGAAAACATTATGATAGTGTTACGGTAATCTCTTATGGGATTGTGTAGTCCTTGGAGCTTGATTATGAATTTATCCTTGGAGCTTAAGTATGAATTTATCCTTGAAACAAAGGATGACTTGATTGTGACCTTTGATGTGATGGGTTTTAGTTGTTGAATTGCAATCTTTGTGGTTGAACATGGCTTGCAAATTTCTTTTCCCTATCTCATGATAAGAGAGAATTTCAAGATTCAGTTAAATATTAAACTTTGTACGTTCAGTTGTGTTTTTACTCCACACAATCAAAATTTTAAAAAAACTTTACGATTTTGCGCTTTCCTCAAATTCTTTTATATATGCACATCTACTCTCTTCTATCTCTCCACCTTATTTCTTTCCTCGAGTTCTTTAATATATACACATCTCTCTAAAAGCAGGAGCGGTAGCGGTAGCCGGTGCAAGTTTTATGTGTAGATTTGTTGAATCAGGTTCTTTTCTGTTATTATTTATAGATTTGTATAGTAGAATTAGACTCATAATAGGACTAAAAACTAGGGGTGGCAATATTTACTCAATTCGATAACTCAACCTAAACCTAACCTATAAATAGAGGGTATGCGTTAAGATTATTGACTCATTTAATTATTGGGTCGGTTATGGGTTACCTACTAAATATATGGGTTGGGTATAGGTTAAGATACTTAACCTAAATTCAACCTGACCCGTTTACTTAATTTAATTAAAAATAAATAAATAAATATGTAATATTTTACTTGGATATGTATTAATTCTATAATCATTAGTATAATAGTAAACAAAAATACTATCACTTCTTTAGGCCCGCACAAATTATTATTTAATAAATTCAAATACATTCTCTACACCATCTATATCCAGCATTTACTCTTTGTTTGAAAACTTAAATACTATGTCAATTATTAGTTGTGCAAACTCCATCGTTCACACTATTTCATCCGCGTAAATAACGGCTGAGTTGAGATTATTGACCTATTTAATATAATGTTGACATTTGGAAAAACAAGACACAATGATTCAAAATAAATGACCATCATGTGCACGCTTTTATGGATGCCTGGTCATTCTACAGAAAAACAAAATTATTTATAATTAAAAGGGTTAAACGGGTCGGGTTTGGGTTCAATGATTTTATATAGGTTGGGTATGGGTTGAAAATTTGTAACCCAATTATTTCTGGGTCGGGTATGGGTCAATACTGAAATACCACAAACTTAAATATAGTGATTAAAATCATTCTCATATGGTATTTAAGGGCCTAATAGTGCCTAAGTAATATTGGTAAGGAAAATAAATCCAAAAGAAATGAAGAAACGCTTAAAAAGCGAAAAACGCTAAATAAGCGTTATATCACCATAGGAGGTACGAGACCTCGGTTAGAGTATTATGTGGATTCCTAAGGCTTATTCACGCCTAATTAGTATACGGGAATGATTCCCGAAGTAAACGGATCCAAATAATGTGCGCACGTTTTTCGAGAAAACCCGGAAACGTGACTTTGAGTGGTCAAACGAACCCGTAAAAATTATAGTTCATTAAATAACTATAATAAAGCATTAATGGAAGCTTAATAACCAATAAAATTAAAGAAACGAGAAAATTCCGGAAAACGATCCCGGTTAGTGAATAGTACAAAAACCGGGTAAATTAATGAGCGTTTTCTGTAAAAGACGAAAAACGCTCCAACTAGCATTACTGTGTGGGGCCGGTTTTTAAGAGCTAAATAACTCCCTCACACACACACATAACTAGCTAGCTAATAAAGAAGTCAAAAAGCAAAAAGGGAGAAAAAGTAAAAAGCAACTTACACACTCTCTCACCTCCCATTTCTCTTTTCCCCTTTCTCTTTCTTCTTCTTTTCCCCTCCCAGCCAATTTTGCTCCTCTCTCCCTGGTTGGGGATGATTTTGGAGCTCTTCAACAACCAACAATGGCTTCTCCTCTTCTCTTGCATGCTCTAGTTTCATTAAAGCCCCAATCACAAAAATAAGTACATATTCTTCATCTCCTCATCATTCTCTACCATTCTCTCTTTTCAAAATCCAAAAATGAGGAAGTTCATCTCCATGGGTTTTGCCCATTTGAAGAGAAAATGGTACCAAATCGAAGCTCGGAGTCTCTTCTCTCCATTAAGGTAAAAATTTCCATGAAAAACTCTTGTTTCCTCCATCTCCCTTTGTAGCCGATTTTCCCCCATTATAATGCTCTATTTTTCTCTCTTTTGAGCATCATTCCAACCTTCCAATGGTGGTGGGATCACCTTCTTGAATCAAGGGCTAAAATCCCTCTTAAAAGTTCAAAAAAGGTAAACCCTAACTTATGGTAATTTAAGCCTTTCATTGAATTAGTGTTATTCCAAGGGTTAGTATTTTAATTACACTTATTTTGTGTTCCTTGGGTGATGGGAATGGAGTTTGGCAACTCCATTGCCCACTTGATCAAATTGGAAAAGAAGAAGAGAAGGAAGAGATTGGAAAAGAAAAGAAGGAATTATAAGCTTAAGGTAAGAAATCCTTCTTAATGCTAATTTGAATGCATTAGAATAATGGGAATGGGTAAATTAATGGAAGAACCCAAAATGTTGTACTAGTATTGTAGTTGATGGAAGTTTGAGAGTATTTGTGAATTAATGTTTGGATTGAAGGCCTTAGAGCCAAATAATTTGTGTATGTGTATTGGTATTGTTGTTTGAGAAAGTATTGGTAAATATGATTGCCTTGATTGCTGGTAAGACCCTTGTATGGGTGTGGCTAGTTTAGGAATGATTTTGGTAAGAATGGATGAATGTGGATAAGTTAGATTTGTAGGCAAACTATGGCAAAATTTTAGTAGGAAATGTGCATTTTTCGAATGACTTGGTGAATGGGAGAACCAAGGTGTGTATTGGGTTGAGTAGAGATGCTTAGTAACCATGGAGTGGTAGTTGTAGGATGAGAATAAAAGGGTGTAAAATCTGTAGCAAGAAGTGTTGAAATGCATTGGAGAAGCTAGGAGGAACTAGTGTGCAAGACTTAGGAAAATGAGTGTTGAACTTTGGTATTGATAGTGCATTTGCTTGGGAATGAATTGGAATGGTAAAATGGAGTTAGGACAAAGTGCAAAGTGCAAGAGAAGTTTAGAAATACACAAGTGAGCAAATTGTAAAAATGAGAATGGAAATTTGTAGAAATTGAGCAAGAAGTTGAGTAAGGATTGGACCAAGGATTTAAGGAGTTTAATGAGTGTTTAAGTGTGTTTAAACATGTATAAAACATGTAGAAAGATTATGGAATGATTAGAGGTGGATTAAGGGTTGATTTGGGGTTGAAAAATCAACATAGTAGCAGTTTTTAGCAGGGTCCGGGACCTAGGATATGTACCAAGTCCCGGACCGCATCAAAAAACATGTCGAGAGTAGAAACTGCAGGTGGTCCGAGACCTAGGTCCAGGACCAAGTCCCGGACCAATAGATAAAACTGGCCGAGAGTATTGCGAAGAGATGGTCCGGGGCCTTGGGTCCGGGCCAAGTCCCGAACCACCCCCAAAATGTTGCCAAAAGTGGTTTTTAGGGTTTAAAACATGGGGGATTGATTGGTAATGGTTTTAGAAGTTGTTAAGGCCTTGTTTGGTGACCTTTAAAGGTCATAAGAAGTGTAAACAAGTTTGAGAAGTAACTAAGAAAGTTGTGAGTTTAAGAACATTAAGTTAAACCGAAATGACGTGATAACGGGGTAAGTACGGGAGTAGTAATTATGGACATACCGTAACGCTTAATATTAATAGAACCATTTGGCATGTAGTTAGTGGTTCGAGAGTAAGACTCGAGGAACAAGGGTGAACCAAAGGAACGTGAGAACACCCGGTAAAGTTAACCCCGGTGAAAGGTATGATTTCCTCATGCTCTGTATCCTAACCTGGTTACCCCGATTTGTGTGCTTATTTGATCACCTAAATTAGATAAACACATGAATCGGACTTTAATGCACTTACTTGTGCTTGTTTTATATTGTTCTTGTTATATTGTCTTGAACCTTTAGTTTGTATAATTCATGAAATGAATGGATGAGAACGATGTGTATGTGAATCTCATTGTGTACTTGTGTAATGTATTAATCCTTGGTATGGATGTGATGACTTCTACTAATTCCTAACCACCTAAATCCTAACTTGAGTATTGAGTAAAATGGAATGAGTAGAAGTCCGATATAGTTTCGGCCACGCGTGAGGATAAGAACACACAAGAGGTTGGATCCGATTCCTGGCCTGAATCCTTTCTATGGACCAAACCCCTTAAATGGGTAGCATCCTAGATTGGTGAGCCACCCTAAAGCCCGATATTGGGACGGTGTAGTCCCTACCCGGAGGTCACACCGACTTGACTTGAGTAAGTAAGTAAATAAGTAAAGTATTGTATGAGTAACGGTCTTGGCTAGAGTAAGTCATTGACCTTGAGTAAAAGAGTAATGTACACCCGATTAACCCGGGTGTGTAAAGAAGCTAACTAGTATTGTGTATGTATTGGAGAAGTGTATCTCCGTAACGGTAAGTATGAACGGTTGACTTGTATTGTCTTACTTGTGTGTATCGAATGAATGCATGTATGCTTGCGATGTATTGTAATATTGTGTATGGAAGCATGTATGTATGTATGAGTAAAATGAACAGCATGTATTCGACCTAAGTAGTCGGCGTACCCTCGCTAGTACGCGGGGTATACGGATTTCATATGCAGCGTAAGCTGAGCCCCTTGGGGCACTGTTTTTATTTTTACAGGTACCCGAAGCTGTTATGGTCGTAGTAAGAGACCGGCGGCTATGTTTAGATAGCTAGGGATGAATTGTAGCTAGTAAAGAACTATATAAGGCTTGTAGCCTTTGTAGTACCGGTGTACCAAGGGGTACACCATTATGTATTCGGGAAGTATGTGGATTTGTGAGGAATGGGTAGGATGTTGGACTCTTAGTGAGTATGTATGGACATGTGGAAAATATTGTACTTTGGTATTGTACTTAGAAGACTCGGTATATTATATTGTAAGTATTGAGTATTGCATTGAATGGAGGATGGTTGTATTCGTTTGTAATTGTAGTATGGGTTGTAACTGTCTTAGTACTCGGGTATTCCGGTCCATCAGACCGATGTTGTAGTGGAAGTAGGCCTTGTTAGTCACGTGGGTGGCTAACGGCATTGTATCACCCGCCGTGGTGTAAGGAAGTATCCGCTGCGTAAGTATATAAGTACGGGGAGATTAGACGGTAATGACGGGATTAGCGGTAGGGGTGTTACAAATACAATTTTAACCGGGTTGGGCATGGGTGAGTTCCAACCCGACCCATCAACCCGAAATACCACCTCTACTAAAAACTGCAAAATTAGTCAAAAAATCGGTATCGGAATCGGCCGGGCAGTGGACGCTAACGCCAACACCAACAAACCAGTGCAGACCAGGCCACCCAGCGCAGGCGCGGGTGTTGGTGCATTCTAGGCAGCGCGGGCACAGTCCTCTTCCAGACAGTGCGGGCGCGAAGACCTCCTTTGTAACACCCCAACTACAAACAACACACTTAACAACACTTGCAGCGGAAATCATAACTCACAACATAACTTAACTCCTTGGTGTTACACGCCATTAGCCACCCACGTGACTAACAAGGCTAACATACATACATCGTACCGGTCTGATGGACTAAACTCCCGAGCAACTACACATTAATCCCGTTCCATGTTCAACATTCATTATACACTTACATTACAACTGTACCGAGTAATTACCAACTAACGCCGATACAATTTCGGTCTTACTACACCTACAGCACATCCACAATTTTCATGACTACCCACATACAATCAACTACCCCGTCCTACTCTCGAACGGCTTCCAGCTCCTTGTACCTGAAATAGAAAAGGAAGAAAAGGGTGGCCCCCAAGGGGCTCAGCACCTTTGCTGGTATGGTAATCCCGCAGCCCGCATGCTACCGGGCCACGCACAACTAATTGTCGTCTTAGCATGCGGTTTATTTTATTTAAAACATGCACACATTACACACATACATCATGCCTTATAGCACACATCCGTTAACAGAACACAAACATAAGGTTAGCACACACAACATAACAACACATTTCACTTAATAACATACACAAACTTAATTCCATTCTTCTTAGAGAACGTAAACTTTACTTGGGGAGTGCCGGGGTGATATAAGCCCGAGCACAACATACATACATTTTCTTTACTTAGGTGTGGCGGCCTCATATAGGACCGATCACACCTTATACAATTTCCCCTAGCTCCAATAATGATGAGGTAGGTAAGCCTTGGTTAAGCTTGTGGGTGGTTGTAATTCAAGGAGGAAAAACAACCGTAACATAATAAAGAGGGAGTCGAAGCGAACTTAGGCATCAACACCCTACCAACATTAAACATGATTTCCCCCTAACCTGATTGGAAGTTGGGTTGGTAAGCTTTGGCTAAGCTAGTGGGAGGTCGAAATCCAATGAAGGAAAACAACCCTAACATAACAGGATGGGAGTTGATTCACATATATACATCAACTCCCAAACAATACGCGCGACCGGAATGACCGGATTCCTCACCATACATAACATATACATATTAGTTAAAGGTTCCTTTATGGAACTCATCACATACATACATCACATAGTGTTACTAACTCTGTTAGACCAGAAGGGGAGTAACATCCCTTTTTACAAACATGGATAACTATATCCGATAGCAACAACACACAAAACAAGTCACATACATCACACATAGTCACAACATACACAAACGCACGGATAACTGTAGTTAGAACGTTCCCGTGGGTTGGGACGTTTACTCCGAATACCGATCTCTTATGTGAACCTAAGGTCGGTTGACTATTATTTAGCACATAATTAGGGTTAAGCGGTATCGGAAATTAATTACGCCACAATAATGAATTACTATAAACTCATTTCATGCTTTATCTTGCAAGGTGACAAACACAAAGAAAAACACATTGGCATACAAGCCGGTGTAATCCGGTAGGACACAGGTTGCAAGAAAACCATACCTGTCACCATGGTCCACTCCAACGTCCCATCGCATGTTTCTCGAAAACTCTTTGAACAACTGGTAACATTATAACTACCTCCATTAACATCGGGGTAATATAGCTATTTAAAGATTAATGCGCCCATGGTTAACTCTGTTCAGTAGTTTTATAACTTCACATTCTTAACTTGTTTACTTTCACATTTTTATTACAACTCTTCGCCACTCATTGATCATTATTACTCACTTAACATATCCTTAACAACCTTATAACATCTTTACATACCAATCCTCATCATTAGACAACTTAAATTTTTTTTTTATAAGTGGCCGACCGACCTTACCGACCGAAGTTACCCAAGGTCGGTCCATTCCAGTAACGTCCAAGTTCGAAATTTTTCACTCCGACCGACCTTGCCAAGTCCGGTCCCAAGGTCGGTCCGTCCCAGAAGACTTCCCGTTTGAAAATTTTACCCCGACCGACCTTGCAAGTCCGGTCCTAAGGTCGGTCCATTCCAGAAAGATTTCCGCGCACAAAATTTGAGTCCGACCGATCTTGCAAGTCTGGTCCCAAGGTCGGTCGATTCCAGAAAGGTTTCCGACGGGTTAAACTGGGCTCGACCGACCTTGTAAGTCCGGTCCTAAGGTCGGTCGGCTCCAGACCCTTGTTTCTAAATGCCCATTCAACTCCAAACGTCTTCCCATTGTTGCTCCAAGGTTCCTACGTGTATTTGGGCATTTTCCATCACCATTACAACCTCTTAACCTCACCTAACTCCTCACCTACGCTTGTTACTCAATTCTTAACCAAATTCACCCATCCATTAAACCATCATCAAACACTCATTTTCCATTAAAATTTTGCCATAACCTCCCCATAAACCTTATACATCCCAAACCATCATTCTTCATCCTTCTCATTCCTAATCTAGCCACACCCTTTCAAGGGTCCTAACAGTACATAACAAATCCTCAAATTCCATCAACAACAACATAATCACCATAAACTCCACAACCACAATATCAATCTCAAACTTAAAACATTTGGCTCTTAAGACCCTCAACTCAACTATTAATTCACACACCTCTCCAACACCAACTACAACACAGATTTTAATCCACATTTTGGGTTCATTAATTTGTTTACCCATCCCAAACACTTAAACAATTATAGACAAGGTTTAAGGGGAATTTCTTACCTTAATTTCACAAGTCTCCTTAATTCTCCACCCCAACATCCAAGAACACAAAACACACTCAATTAATTATCTAAACCCTTGGAATATTTCAATTAAATAAAAGGGCTAGAACACAAGGTTAGGGTTTACCTTTTTGAAGCTTTTAAGAGGGATTCTCACCCTTGAATCAAGAAGGGAATTACTCCACCATTGAAGGGTTAATTTGGAGCTCAAGAACAAGGGGAAAAATAAGGTATCAAAAATGGTGAAAAATCAATTTCACCAAGAGTTTAAGGAAACATGACTTTTTCTTGGGAATTTTTACCTTAGAAGGAAGAGGAGACTCCAAGCTTCACATTGGTGCCATTTTCTCTTCATATGGGGAAAACCCATGGAGGTCAACTTCATCCTTTTTAAATTTCGAAAAGAGAGGATGATAGAGGAAGACGAGAGGAGGAAGAATATGTGATTTATTTTTGATTTGGAGCTCACATGGAGCTTAGGCATGAGGTTGAACATGGAGTAGCCATGGGAGGCTTCAAAAACGTTCAACAGCAGAGAGGGAGAAGGGAAACCGGTGGAGGAAGAAAGAGAGGAAAGGGAGGAAGAGAGAGAGGGAAAAAGAAAATAAAGAAGGAGAGAGATGGGTGGGGGTATATGTACCCCTTTTGTTATTTTAGCTCTTTTGACTTAATTAATTAGTTAACTAGTCTTAAGTGAGTGGGCTGTCTACATTAATAAAACCGGCCCACTACTGTAAACACGCTGGAGCGTTTTTCGTCTTTTAACAGAAAACGCTCGTTTATTTACCCGGTTTAGCACTATTCACTAACCGGGACCGTTTTCTGGAAATTTTCTCGTTCCTTTAATTTTAATGGTTATTAAACTCCCATTAATGTTTAATTATTGTTACATAATCAACTATTATTTTTACGGGGTCATTTAACTGTTAAAGTCACGTTTTCGGATTTTCTCAAAAAACGGCTTTAAAACTCCGTTAGCGGTTTAACGCATTGTTTGGATCCTTTTCTTCCGGAATTTTTCCCACGTGTTCTTAATGTGTAATTAGGGTATAAAAAAATATATTTATAACTCTAATGAAGGTTATGTACCTCCTAAAATAATGAAAAACGCGTTTTCACGTTTTGTGACTTTTACGCATTTTCTTTTTCTTTTTGGTTTTTATTTCTTCACCAGTGATCTTAAGGACTTAATTAGCCTTAGAAAATAATAATCACATAATTAATTATCACATTAAGGTTTGGAGTATTTCAATCTACCCCCCTTAAAAGAACTTCATCCCTGAAGTTCATACTTCCCACAAATCATCGGGTTAGAATACGGGGATTACTTGCAACATAAAACTTCCATAACCAACACATTTTACATCACAACCTCGGACTTAACGGTCCGGGTAACACATCCACATCCATACATAACATGACATAACATACTTACATAGTATCCTCGGACTTAATGGTCCGGGTACCTAATTAACAACATTTGCACATACGTAACAACCCTTAGACTCTTGGTCTGGGTAACATAACAACATTTAGACCCGTAGGTCTTGATAACCTAACACTTCCGGAACTTAACCACATTAGGACTCAAGGTCAAAATAATAATTATTACACATACCACACAACATGTCATAGCATGTATATCAACCAGAAATTCCTTTTCCATCTCTTCATGGGTTCGAGACCCATGTTGAGTACATATACACTGTGATCCCGCAGAACCCGGTCGCGATGGACACCTTCTGGTCCCCGTTCCTTTGGGAGATCAAAACAATTGCATACATCTTTAAAATATACTTCTCATGTCACCGGTCCGAAGACAAAGGCTCATACGTCCTCAGCTCGTGAGCAAGTAATACGAAAATACTCTATATGAGGTTAAGTAGAATTAAATCCTTTATTGGAAAATACCAATTGAAGATCCTTTTTACAAGGTCAAGTAAAAGTAGTCCTTCCTTTGAAAATACCACTTAAGAATCTTAGAATATTAATTGAAGTCTTGAAAATACCAATTGAAAATTCGAAACCCAATTTAAAATTCTTTGAAAACTCAATACAACTCCAAGTCCAATTGTTGCTAACTGCATCTTATTCTTGATGTGGTTATTTGTGATCACTTATAGGGAGTTTCAAGAATCATCCAACACTAATGTGATCAGCATCAGTGTTGAACTATCTTTCCACCCCAATTTGTGTTCGGCTTCCCTTGATCTCATGATAATCAAGTTTCACCTCCCACTTTTTCAAACAACAACTAATTCAAACATGTACATTTTATATCTTTTAATCCATCTAGTCATAATCATTACATCTCCAAGGGATAGAACTCCGTCTATCAATCATCATCCAAATTCAACTTAATCCAAGTTACCTAGGGAATTTAATTCTTACTAGGTTCTGTATTGGTGTCATACCTCTCCATAAATCACAACACTGTATATGTACACATATCTATATTTTTTTTTATCAAAGTATAATACACAATATTACATTTGATATCATATGACCATATACTGTCGGGGTTTTAGTTCCCCGGGAGTTTTTCTACTCCCTTACACTTATACTTTCACATACATCCGTTAACACAATAAACACACTTATCACAATGGTATTCGCATCTTCTGTGCGCAATTACCACAATTACACCATGAATGAATGTGCATGTTTATGTAACACACACACCAATCATCAAAACAAATTATTTTGTGCTATGCACACCATTGTTCACGTACACTTGTACGGTAAAACACACTAAACGGTTTCGCGCTCTACCCCCTTTAAAAGGGATTACGCCCACGTAATCAATCACTTAATCACTGGTTTAAACGTTCTACCGTCGTGAAGTGTTTTATCTCCACGCGGTTTATTATACAATGTGTTCTGGTTTAAGGATCTTAGCCGTATTGGCGGTTTAGTCCCTAACCAAGAATTCTCCTTAGAGCTTATTTAATTCATAACCAGTTTCGATTCTAGCCTGTGAAACTTCTAGGCATTAATAATTGCCATTCACTCATGTTCACAATGCACATCCAACTCTTGAATCGCTGGCTCACTAGTTTCTGCTGCGCGACTCTTGATAATTTAGAGCTTAGTTGCCCCTACATTATTCCTACTATATTGTACATTCCCGATTATCACCCTTATCTTGGTAATAACGGTTTCTCAACCGACGCGTGGTTTCACTTACCATGAGCGAACTCAGTGAGTTACAGACTTACTATCCACTTCCATGATAATTTACTGTATTCCATAATGACTTACTTGATTTCTTTCGACTTACTGTCGGTTGAGTTTGAGCTACTACCTATTGTGTAGTGCTCTGTCAGTTATTTCCAACACTTGAGGTATATTCCATACTGATATTTAATGATCGTGTTACTGTAGTCACTTATGCCAATTAAGTATCCTTTGATTGGTACGACCGTGCTCCTCTATGCATCGGTTTTATCACACCATAATTCTTGTTCCTCCATCACAATTGACATTACCCAAACTTCCTAGCTATCACACTCGATCATTACCGTGCAAGGGCAATACTAAAACACTCAGTCATACAGAGTGCAGAGGCGTAAACTCTTGGCAGTAAATCTCTTGTGCGATTGCAATAGGAATTCACACTATGTTCCTTATCACATAGTACCGACCATTGGCTTATTGCCCAGTCGGTTTGTTATCACCTACCTTGTATGCCTATTGAGTTTCACTCATAACTAGTCTTATTTGCCACATTATTATTTAACAATACTTATGCAACGGTCGCTTACTGCGCACCGTGCTCTTACTCATTGTATAACACTACTTACACTGCGTCCGTTATTATATTAGCTTCCGCTATTACACTGTGTTTTGCCACTTATTCGGCTGACTGCTGAATACTCTACTCTTCGAGCCTCTATGCTCCTTGAGCGTTGTTCATTACACATCTAGCATCCCACACCTATGGTGGTTGCCATTAGGCTTATCACCCTTTCCGTCTGCACAACTGGTACGAATACTTCTTTTCGTAGTAACAACATGGTCAACTCTTAACACATTCTCTAAATTTAGTTCACATAACTACCGCTGTTGCGGTCTCACAATATCAAGAGGTGTCCCCACACTTTAAGCAGTGGTTCGTTATCCGCTTACTTATATAACGTAAACTTCTGTGATCAATAACATTTTCCTAACACATTCGATTTGTGGCTTTTAAGCCTTATTGCCTCGAGCTCTGCCCGTTGTAGGCTGTCCACACACATTACATGGTTTAGATTGGTATTGGGCTCCATGACAAGGTCGTAGTATCACGGTTCCTTTCATGGGATGCCCCTTCAAGGATGTTAGACTTCCCTCTGACGACTTGTGTTAAACTTGGTGTTAATTTCAGCCTTTGTGTTTCTGTCACGTATCTTGTTCAACCATTGTTGACCCAAACACCCTTTTAAGGATAACTCTTGGGTGTTATTAGGTTATGCCTTTTCATCCAGCTTGCACTCATTGGTATGTTTAATTTGCTGGGTTGAATATTCTCCTTAGTGAGATTGATATCTCTAGTGATCATCTTGGGAGTCTCATCCCGATCATTGCACATTAACATATCCATAGTAGGCATCTGCCTCACCATATATAGGCTGGGTACTTACTCCAGCTATTGTGTTCATCCATCCAGATCCTTAAGACATATGCGATGTCTTTACTTACTAGTCAGTGCACTTCACACTTCTAGATTCTTAAACATTTCCTCGCAATAACTCACTAATCCCTTTAGTCCTCTTAACTTAACTGGGTTCCTTTACTTCAACCATTCGATGGTAGTTTATTACTCTTGTCTGACTTTTACTTCGGACCGTAGTATGGAGTCGACTACTTCCCGTGTTCCAGACTCCACTCGTATACATACATGGGGTATCCTACTGATACATTGCTACTTACCCGACTACCCCATAAGAAGGTTTGTCAGGCCCATAAGCTCCTATCGGAGTGCGGTCGTCCCACATTACTGTTGGTACACTCGTAGTGTCCGTCACACGCCTAGGTGAAGTATTCTGTTGTCAACTCCTCTTATATTATCCTGTGATAATATGCATTCCATGCTTCCCGAACTTAATCAAGGGAAATGTATCCACTGTTGTATTATTATGAACTCAATCCATTCCTCGGGTTGTTACCCTTGGGTTTACCGGTTTCCATCCGGTTATCTAAAAGAACTGGGTATGACTTACCTATTATGTGGCACTGAGGCCGGTGTAGGTCTTCTGTTTGGTCTAAAAAGAAGGATTGAAATAGATTGGGTTTGAAAGAAGGTTAGACATAAAATGGGTTTGAAAAAACTTGGTTTTGAAAATAAATTTGAGTTTGAAAGAAAAATTCTCGTGGTTTCACAACGTTTCCTTGCCTTAACCAAGTCTAGCTCTTGCTGACTGGTGTATTTCCAATTACAGAGGTTAGGCTATTAAGCCCTTCCACAACTATGATGATCCCACTTAACTTTAGGTACTTGTAGTGTTAGAAATCTCCCGCACAGCCTTGCTGTAGCAGCACTTGCCATGGCAAGTGCGCCATGCTAACTGGCTACTGGTTCAATACACATTGGTTGAGTATGCTTTCACCCGCTCTAACATCAGTGGCCTTGCTGGCCCTACTTGATCTTGCAGCCTTAACAATAAATTTTCTGGGTACCTCTCACTGTCTTCACATGATAACCATTGACTAGGGTGTCTCCCTTTTCTGGGAGACCCCCTTTTCTTAGTATTTATATCCCTCCTCGTACTACGTTGTAGTTCCTTAATCGGTTGGTATACCGTTGTATATTAGTAACATCATGATCCCGTAGACACTCGTCTCGGGTTTCATTACTCCACTTCTCCACTGTTGCACGATGGGTGCGTTGCAAGCTGGTTGTTCTCGACTGCTCCGCATGTCGACCCAGGTTGCTGGAAATTCTATTCCTTTAAGCATAAGGTTCTTCACTTTTCGCTATTAAATGCGGCAAACATTGTTCAGATGGAAACCGTCTTCGGGATTCACACCTTTCGGAATCTACCGTATGACAGGTTCTCCATACTTACAGAGATAAATATCAACTGCCAGATCGGGTTTTCCCGAGTAAGAGATGACTCCCATCTCTCTGGCGTTCCCAAGTTATAAAATAGGGTTTGTGGAGGGCGGGATGGATATTGTAGGTATCCAGTACACACTGGCATTTCCTAACTAGCGTACTTCTCATGCTATCACTCAACCCTTAACCCAAAGCACTACACTCTTAACTCGGTACTCCCTAAGCTCGGTAATTCAGTCATCAGAGCGATACTTCGCTCTGATACCACTTTTTGTAACACCCCAACTACAAACAACACACTTAACAACACTTGCAGCGGAAATCATAACTCACAACATAACTTAACTCCTTGGTGTTACACGCCGTTAGCCACCCACGTGACTAACAAGGCTAACATACATACATCGTACCGGTCTGATGGACTAAACTCCCGAGCAACTACACATTAATCCCGTTCCATGTTCAACATTCATTATACACTTACATTACAATTGTACCGAGTAATTACCAACTAACGCCGATACAATTTCGGTCTTACTACACCTACAGCACATCCACAATTTTCATGACTACCCACATACAATCAACTACCCCGTCATACTCTCGAACGGCTTCCAGCTCCTTGTACTTGAAATAGAAAAGGAAGAAAAGGGTGGCCCCCAAGGGGCTCAGCATCTTTGTTGGTATGGTAATCCCGCAGCCCGCATGCTACCGGGCCACGCACAACTAATTGTCGTCTTAGCATGCAGTTGATTTTATTTAAAACATGCACACATTACACACATACATCATGCCTTATAGCACACATCCGTTAACAGAACACAAACACAAGGTTAGCACACACAACATAACAACACATTTCACTTAATAACCTACACAAACTTAATTCCATTCTTCTTAGAGAACGTAAACTTTACTTGGGGAGTGCCGGGGTGATATAAGCCCAAGCACAACATACATACATTTTCTTTAATTAGGTGTGGCAGCCTCATATAGGACCGATCACACCTTACACAATTTCCCCCTAGCTCCAATAATGATGAGGTAGGTAAGCCTTGGTTAAGCTTGTGGGTGGTTGTAATTCAAGGAGGAAAAACAACCGTAACATAATAAAGAGGGAGTCGAAGCAAACTTAGGCATCAACACCCTACCAACATTAAACATGATTTCCCCCTAACCCGATTGGAAGTTGGGTAGGTAAGCTTTGGCTAAGCTAGTGGGAGGTCGAAATCCAATGAAGGAAAACAACCCTAACATAACAGGATGGGAGTTGATTCACATATATACATCAACTCCCAAACAATACGCGCGACCGGAACGACCGGATTCCTCACCATACATAACATATGCATATTAGTTAAAGGTTCCTTTATGGAACTCATCACATACATACATCACATAGTGTTACTAACTCTGTTAGACCAGAAGGGGAGTAACATCCCTTTTTACAAACATGGATAACTATATCCGATAGCAACAACACACAAAACAAGTCACATACATCACACATAGTCACAACATACACAAACGCACGGATAGCCGTAGTTAGAACGTTCCCGTGGGTTGGGACGTTTACTCCGAATACCGATCTCTTATGTGAACCTAAGGTCGGTTGACTATTATTTAGCACATAATTAGGGTTAAGCGGTATCGGAAATTAATTACGCCACAATAATGAATTACTATAAACTCATTTCATGCTTTATCTTGCAAGGTGGCAAACACACAGAAAAACACATTGGCATACAAGCCGGTGTAATCCGGTAGGACACAGGTTGCAAGAAAACCATACCTGTCACCATGGTCCACTCCAACGTCCCATCGCATGTTTCTCAAAAACTCTTTGAACAACTGGTAACATTATAACTACCTCCATTAACATCGGGGTAATATAGCTATTTAAAGATTAATGCGCCCATGGTTAACTCCGTTCAGTAGTTTTATAACTTCACATTC
Organism: Limonium bicolor; assembly: GCA_023374045.1. NCBI lineage: Eukaryota > Viridiplantae > Streptophyta > Magnoliopsida > Caryophyllales > Plumbaginaceae > Limonium > Limonium bicolor. The sequence goes on from CM041777.1 coordinate 440,400,031, forward strand.
TTAACTTGTTTACTTTCACATTTTTATTACAACTCTTCGCCACTCATTGATCATTATTACTCACTTAACATATCCTTAACAACCTTATAACATCTTTACATACCAATCCTCATCATTAGACAACTTAATTTTTTTTTTTAAAAAGTGGCCGACCGACCTTACCGACCGAACTTACCCAAGGTCGGTCCATTCCAGTAACGTCCGAGTTCGAAATTTTTCACTTCGACCGACCTTGCCAAGTCCGGTCACAAGGTCGGTCCGTCCCAGAAGACTTCCCGTTTGAAAATTTTACCCCGACCGACCTTGCAAGTCTGGTCCTAAGGTCGGTCCATTCCAGAAAGATTTCCGCGCACAAAATTTGAGTCCGACCAACCTTGCAAGTCTGGTCCCAAGGTCGGTCGATTCCAGAAAGGTTTCCGACGGGTTAAACTGGGCTCGACCGACCTTGTAAGTCCGGTCCTAAGGTCGGTCGGCTCCAGACCCTTGTTTCTAAATGCCCATTCAACTCCAAACTTCTTCCCATTGTTGCTCCAAGGTTCCTACATGTATTTGGGCATTTTCCATCACCATTACAACCTCTTAACCTCACCTAACTCCTCACCTACGCTTGTTACTCAATTCTTAACCAAATTCACCCATCCATTAAACCATCATCAAACACTCATTTTCCATTAAAATTTTGCCATAACCTCCCCATAAACCTTATACATCCCAAACCATCATTCTTCATCCTTCTCATTCCTAATCTAGCCACACCCTTTCAAGGGTCCTAACAGTACATAACAAATCCTCAAATTCCATCAACAACAACATAATCACCATAAACTCCACAACCACAATATCAATCTCAAACTTAAAACATTTGGCTCTTAAGACCCTCAACTCAACTATTAATTCACACACCTCTCCAAAACCAACTAAACACATTACAACACAGATTTTAATCCACATTTTAGGTTCATTAATTTGTTTACCCATCCCAAACACTTAAACAATTATAGACAAGGTTTAAGGGGAATTTCTTACCTTAATTTCACAAGTCTCCTTAATTCTCCTCTTGCTCCTCATCTTCTCCAAAATCGGTTACAAGGGTATGGAGTTTCCAAACTCCACCCCAACATCCAAGAACACAAAACACACTCAATTAATTATCTAAACCCTTGGAATATTTCAATTAAATCAAAGGGCTAGAACACAAGGTTAGGGTTTACCTTTTTGAAGCTTTTAAGAGGGATTCTCACCCGTGAATCAAGAAGGGAATTACTCCACCATTGAAGGGTTAATTTGGAGCTCAAGAACAAGGGGAAAAACAAGGTATCAAAAATGGTGAAAAATCGATTTCACCAAGAGTTGAAGGAAACATGACTTTTTCTTGGGAATTTTTACCTTAGAAGGAAGAGGAGACCCCAAGCTTCACATTGGTGCCATTTTCTCTTCATATGGAGAAAACCCATGGAGGTCAACTTCATCCTTTTTAAATTTTGAAAAGAGAGGATGATAGAGGAAGACGAAAGAAGGAAGAATATGTGATTTATTTTTGATTTGGAGCTCACATGGAGCTTGGGCATGAGGTTGAACATGGAGTAGCCATGGGAGGCTTCAAAAACGTTCAACAGCAGAGAGGGAGAAGGGAAACCGGTGGAGGAAGAAAGAGAGAGAGGAAGGGAGGAGAGAGAGAGGGAAAAAAATAAAGGAGGAGAGAGATGGGTGGGGGTATATGTACCCCTTTTGTTATTTTAGCTCTTTTGACTTAATTAATTAGTTAACTAGTCTTAAGTGAGTGGGCTGTCTACATTAATAAAACCGGCCCACTACTGTAAACACGCTGGAGCGTTTTTCGTCTTTTAACAGAAAACGCTCGTTTATTTACCCGGTTTAGCACTATTCACTAACCGGGACCGTTTTCTGGAAATTTTCTCGTTCCTTTAATTTTAATGGTTATTAAAATCCCATTAATGTTTAATTATTGTTACATAATCAACTATTATTTTTACGGGGTCATTTAACTGTTAAAGTCACGTTTTCGGATTTTCTCGAAAAACGCGCTTTAAAACTCCGTTAGCGGTTTAACGCATTGTTTGGATCCTTTTCTTCCGGAATTTTTCCCACGTGTTCTTAATGTGTAATTAGGGTATAAAAAAAATATATTTATAACTCTAATGAAGGTTATGTACCTCCTAAAATAATGAAAAATGCGTTTTCACGTTTTGTGACTTTTACGCATTTTCTTTTTCTTTTTGGTTTTTATTTCTTCACCAGTGATCTTAAGGACTTAATTAGCCTTAGAAAATAATAATCACATAATTAATTATCACATTAAGGTTTGGGGTATTTCATCCTTGGTGGCGCGGGCCCGGGTGCTTGCCAGCTGGCGGCAACACCAGCGTTTACTGGCGGGATTCATTTTTTCGGCTGTTTTACATGTTTTAGACGTTCTAGAGGTCTATTGACATGTTTTCTGGCCTATTCTACATTTTTAATCAGTTATGTATGTTTATGAATGTTTAAATGTTATTGATATTGAACTACGGTAATATTCATTTGACCAATATTGACAATCCTCGACCGATCTTGAAAAACTTTAAACGTAGTTTAACTAACTTTCACGGTAAATATCAAATGGCGGGTAAGGGCAAGGGTAAGTTCATGGGTTTGTTTGGGGGTAGGGGTAGGGGCTCGTCTGAGCGTGGCGAGAGCTCATCGTAGGGCCCTATGACCCCTGCTAACCCAGCTGCTGTAGAGAGGCGTACACAGGTACGACAATGCTTCGGCCAGGAGGCGTAGGGCAGACAACTGTGTGCGCGAGCTGGAGGAGAAGAGGCACACGAGGTTAAAGCGGGAGTAGTGACTGGAGCAACAGATGATGATGACACCCCAGGTGGATGCAGATTCGATGGTCGGCGCTGGGCGCTGGTAGTGCGCATCGATAGTCCTTCTTGGCCTGCACCCGCACAAAGCAGGATGGCTGGCACATCATATCGATAGCCAGACCCTGATGACGAGGACCCAGAGGAGTCAGGATGAGGGTAGACGTATGTCCCCTTGACGTAGGTCCCCCCCGGAGGATGTGCGTAGATGCCAGCACTAGAGGTTGGATTGCTTGGCCAGATTCCTGTACCCGGAGGCCCCCATATTACAAGTCTGATCCCCAGCTTCGGTGGACACGTCGAGCTCGACGTGTGGCGGGGAGTGGTATGTTTCCCATTTTATAATTGATTTGATAAATTAGTTCATTTAGGAAATGTCATATAGTTATGAAATTTTTAAATATTCAATAGAAGAAGGGAAGCCTTAGCTTCAAGTCTAAGATGAAGGTGTTGGATTTGTGGACCTCGTCGACGCTGAGGCATGAGAAGTCTCGAGAGGCGGTCAACACAAGCAGACTTGGGCATCTGGCCGAGATAGCACATGGTTGCTTTGACCTTGCACTTCTTTCTGCGTTTGTGGAGAGATGACAGCCTGACATGAACTCCTTTCGCACGCTTTTCATAGAGATGACTATTACTCTCCACGATGACTACCACATCTTGGAGATCCTCATCACCGGCATGGCGATTTCCTACCTTCCGAAGGAGGCTGGCGCTCCGGTCGGTGATGGGTCCCCACCGATACACGTTCTTATCCCCCACCTTACACAACTTTTCGAGATGACACCGAAGCAGGACTTACTCGATTGTAAGTTCTTAGACAAGAACCAGGTACCCTATAGGGTGAGTACTGCAATGCTTCGAAGGAGACGAAGGCCTACTTGTGGTACTTGCTGGGTAACACTATCTTGATCGACAAGGGCAATGATCGTGTCATGCCTTACCCTTCTGGCCCCTCCACGACTCCAATAGGGTGGACTTGTACGTATGCGGAGCTATGATGCTAGCATACCTGTACCGATAGCTCGGCATCACTTCTTGGGCTGTGACACGTCAGCTGGCCCCTGTGGGGCGGTCGAAGGTTGATTTTGCTCTCTGGTGCGGTTCACAAAACTACTATGTTTTTCCCCTGTTTTCTTTCCTCCTTTCTTTTCCCTAACCACCAAAAACTTTAGCCCCAGAACCTACAAACTCCCCCGCATAACACCTCCCTTCTCCCACGGCGACCTCAGCGACGCCCTGTAATCTCCGACCGCGCCTCCATCCGACGCCGCCGCACCCCGTTGGTCTTCGACGCCTCCCGCCGACCTCTGACGCCATCCGCAACCCCCAGCCAGCCCCAATCTCTCCACTAATTCCCTAACATCCATATCTTCCCTCAATTTCAATTTTAACCGATTTCACCCCATTGTTAAATTCTTCTACAAAACATTAAGGTGTATTATTCTAGCCCTAACTTGTTAATTTGATGAATTTTTGAGCAAGTTACACTCTGGGCTCCATTACCTCCGAACCAAACGAGGCCTTAACCTGAAATTTGTGAATTTTGATAATTTGGTGATTGGGATATTTTCTAATTGTTGATTAGGGCTGTGTATGTAAATTGAGATTAAAAATGTTGCAAATTGGTGGTTTTAGCATGATTTTTATGTTTAATGCTCCAAATTCAAAAATGCTTTGTTTAAAATTATTTACTTGTGTTTAATTGCAATGGCTTTGTGGGAATCACTGGATAGTTAGTGAGCAAATCTAACCCAAATCAGCCCCTGACATTTGGCTATATTTTTACCCCAACACTCCTAACTTCGGTTTAATTACATTATCCAACCTATCCTTTAAGCATATCAATACCAAAACATCCAATTAACCCTAAATCACTTTTAAACCCAAATTTGTCTTTAATCCTCAACCAAACACTTCATAAATTCGTAGGTATTCTTTCCCCAACTTTGTGAAGTGTTTTTAAGCAACTTAACAGCCCATTAATATTTATACACCTAACATAATACCATAAAGTCCTTAACTCTTAGGAACCTTAAAACATCAAAATGCTTATAAACTTAGCCTAAACATTTGGCCATAATACAAGCCATAAAATAAACTTCCAATAAGCATAAAATAGCCATAATATAACATTAATTTTGGCCATATTAATTCCCACACTGCCCATAGTTTATAAATTACATAAAACCACTTAAACTCGTGTTAAAGTGTCATTTAAGTCCTTGGTAGACATAACCCATTATGTTAGTATGATTTTATGCACTAAATTAGGTCATAATAGACCATTTTCTCCACTTCATGCACGGCTTCAATTAGTTTCCCAACCATGAACACTTAAAAACATCAAAATGAGCCTTAAGGTATAACTTACCCTTTTATGCTCCAAGCTAGGTTTTCTCTTGAACTTTTCGGCCCTATTAACATATAAGGGAATGATTTACATTTTTGCATCAATCTTAAGATTGAATGACAGAATAGAGCTCTAGGGTCTTAGAGCTACACTTACCCTTGCCTTGGAGTAGTTTTTTCCACTTGTTTCTCCTTTGATCTTTGGCCACCAACACACGGTTTATATAAATCCCAACTTTTGGTCATACATATAAGAAGAAGATAGTGTAAATTTAGGGTTTTTAGACTCCTATACAATATCAAAGGGAAGCAAATTTAGGGTTTTAGACTCCTTAACAATATCAAAAGGAAGCCTAAGGCTTAATGCACTAAAATGTGCATCAAGGAGTAAAATTTTTACCTTGAAGCTCCAAGTGATTTTTGCCCAAATTTTCAACCAACTATAGAAAAATATATTTAATGTTAGATCTAGTATAAATCTATGGATATAAAGTTAAATTAAGTACTTAAAAACCTTAATCCATGACTTACCCTTAAAGTCTCCTTTGGAGGTGTTGTTTCTCCTTAGGTTTTCAGCCAACAAGAGGAGTAAAATGAGCTTCACTTTGTATGAGAAAAGATGAATAAAATGAGTGTTATTAAGGCTAGGTTTTGTCCATATGTAAGTCAAAGGAAAGGAAGGAAGCTTAGAGCACCTTTTATTACCTTAAGCTTGATGGATCTTGGATAAGCTCCAACCATGCTTTATTTCCAATATTTTTGGCCTTCAAATATGTAGAGATTCGGCCTTAGTTCATGTAGAAGAAGAGCTTGTGTTGCTCTTGAGTTGTTGATGAAGAAAAGGACCAGATTTGAGAGGAAAGGTGACTCCACCATTGTTGTGTTCTTGAAGAAAGCAAGAAATGAAGAAGAAACCAAGGAGGAAGATGATGTAGAAAGCCGGTCAAGAATGGAGAGAGGGGGGAGGATGAGTGAGTGAGATATTTTGCTTTGTTTAGGTGACTAAGTAATGAGGAGTCAAAGTATGACTTTAATGTCATAAGGCATCCTTATCCAAGGTGCAAGGTGGCACTTGGTTCCCATAATAATTTCTGGCCCTAAAGATATTATGGAAGGGTATTTTAGTCACATTTTGGTTATTTACATTATAATGTGTCTTATAATGTTATTAACTTATATGTCATATATTATGACTTATTGCATGTGTTAGATTGTGACCTTAATGATTACCTTGTCCTAAAGTGTGTTTATTTATGTTTTTGAGTGATTGGTATACTTTACTATTCATTGTGACTAGTAAAAGTATGTTCTTTGATTCACTCATGATATGATGTTCTTAATTCATGTAATGACATGGTACATGTTACATCAACTCTCTTAGTTGATTTCTCCTTATAATTACTTCTACATAAGTCCAATATTTTATGTAAGGTTTAATGACCTTTTGGACTATGTATATTTACTTATATAAATATGTTTGAAGTTCCATTTTTCCTTAATTCATTAGGGCTCATTAGCCTTCCTAATTGAATGATTAATCCTTAATCATGTGTATAAACCTTATGGGTATTTCACGTATGACTTTGAGTGGGTGCATAGGCTAGGAAAGGGCAATGTAGTGCCCGACGCACTAAGTTGACGATGTCAAGTCGTGATAGCCAGTGTGTCACGAATCCAATAAGATTTGGTAGAGAGGATCAGGAAGACATTATGTTTGATCAATCCTATCAGTAGATCATGGCTAAGGTAAACAAGAAAGAAACCAAGAAGTTTGAGCTTTGAGATGGTTTGATTTACTTGATAAAGAATAGGTATATGGTGGTTCCAGCAGGCCACATCAGATTAGAGTTGATGCGAGAGGTTCATGATACTATTAGGTAGGACGTACAGGTATGGATATGACTTTGGCACTAATAAGTAGGAGTTTTTATAGGCCAACGATGGTTTGTGATGTTAGGGACTTTGGGACTTGTCATATGTGTCAAGTGGACAAGGTCGAAAGGAAGAAGGAAGTGGGGCTTCTTAATCCTTTGCCCGTTGCTGAGAGACCATGGGAGAGCATACCTATGGATTTCATTTTGGGTCCACAGAGGTGGATGGGAAGTCCTCTGTGCTAGTTATGGATGATAGGTTCTCGAAGTACGTTATCTTTATTCCAGCACCTGCGGAGTCGACAACACATGTGTAACACCCCTACCATTAAATGCAGTGCTTACCGTCCAATCTCCTTACATATCAGATACACGCAGCGGATATACACTTACATACAATGGTGTGATACAATGCCGTTAGTCACCCACGTGACTAACCAGGCTACTACTTCTACATGTAGCATCGGTCTGATGGACCGGAATCCCGAGTACTACAAATCCACAATACATTCTCCATTTACCATATACTACTACAATCTTCATTCAATACAATACTCCCAGTACAATACAATATATCTACATACCGAGTTTACTAGGATCCTTATACAAGTATACTACCTCTTCAAAGTTCATACGTACTCACTACGAGACTACTTACTACCCGTTCCTCACAAACTACTTATTCCTAATTACAAGGGTGTGCCTCCGGTCTCTTCCTTGACCATATTCGCTTCGGGTACCAGCACACTAAAAAAAATGTCCCCCGAAGGGGTCAGCTTTCGCCGAGCATGATAACCGCATACCCCGCGTACTAGTGAGGGTACGCCGACCACTTGGTCGTATACATGCGGTTGATTTCATTCAAACATTCATGCATACATGCTTTTATACATAATATTGCAATACGTTACGCAAGACATACACACATACATACACTTCATTACATACAAGAAGTACAACATAAAACATTCAATGCATACTTACCTTTTTCCGAATTATACATATACATTACATACACAATATGCAATTCTTGTTAGCTTCATTGGTCCACCCGGGTTAATCGGGTGGAGATTACTCTTTTACTCATTACTTCATACATACGCATACATACTCATACATACTTACGGATCCATACTTACTTACTCTTACTCTTACTCAAGTTAAGTCGTCGGGACCTCCGGCCCTGGGGACTACACCGTCCCACCTCCGGGATTTACTTGACTCACCAATCCGGGATGCTACCCATTTAAGGGATTTGGGTCGCGGACCAGTTTAAGAGTCAGGAATTGCAGCCAACCTCTTGTGACTCCGCATCCTCACGCGTGGCCGAAGCTTTATCGGACTTGTACTCATTCCAATTTACTCACTTAGGTTAGGAGTTAGATAGTTAGGAATTAGCACAAGTCAACATCCAAGCCACAATAATACAATACACATATACACATACATATGAGGTACAATACATTACACAAGTACAATACGAGGTTCGAATACCATTCATCATCATTCATATATTTCATGAATTATACAAACTAGTGCTCAAGACAATTAATATCAAGCACAACATAAGTCAAGCACAGGTAGGTGCAATATAGTCCGATTCATGCATTTATCTTATTTAGGTGGTCAAATAAGCACACAAATCGGGGTAACCAGATTAGAATACAGGGCATGAAGAAATCATACCTTTCACCGTTGTACTTGTAACCCAACGTTCCTCCGGTGTTCACAAATCGAATCCTATGATATACATACAATCGAATAGTTAATCTAACTATCATTAACTTTGTTCGATTATCCTTATGTTTCCTAACTCACACTTACTAAGTCTTTACATTCCTATACTTACATTTTATTTACTTACTCTTCATTGCTTAACAATGGTATACTTACATATATATGCTCATATGTATAGGTGGGTATACATATACATATATATATATATATATATACTAATCATAATCCTTTAGTTTTTTTTTGTAAGTTTGACCCGACCGAACTTGCGACCGACCTTGCAAGTTCGGTCCGAGTCAGTAGGTTACATCAGGTGAAAATTCCAGGGCCGACCGACTTGCAAGTCCGGTCCCAAGGTCGGTCCATTCCAGTAAGTTACTTAACAGAAAGATTTTAGCCCGACCGACCTTGCAAGTCCGGTCGCAAGGTCGGTCCATTCCAGTAGCTACTCGACGGAAATTTTTCTGGCCGACCGAACTTGCATGTCCGGTCGCAAGTCCGGTCGATTCCAGTAGGTTACAGACGGGAGAATTTTTCTGGTCCGACCGAACTTGCAAGTCCGGTCGCAAGTTCGGTCCATTCCAGAAGGTTTCTGACGGGAGAAATTTCTGGTCCGACCGAACTTGCAAGTCCGGTCGCAAGTTCGGTCCATTCTAGAAGCATTCCGTCTTTGTAAATCTGGGCTCGACCGAACTTGCAAGTCCGGTCGCAAGTTCGGTCCGGCCCAGTATTTGTATTTTTGTTTCTGTTTTCAGTCCTCTCTTTTACCCATCACTTCCCCATTTTCCTACACTTAATCCCACATGTTTTACCATAAATAACCCTCTTAATACACCTTAGTTCATCCACCATGTTCCTTACTAAACCCATCAATCAACTTACACGATTTCCTCATTTCCTTTCCACATTACAATAGTTTCATCCTTCAACGCTACAGATTTTTGCTAACTCCTTACACTCAATACTCTACTACCAATACCATCATTAGCATCCCAAATACATCTCCAAACAATTACCACATCTATACTCAAGTCCGACATTCATTTCACTAAGTCTTGTACTCCCTTCTTCCTAATTCCTCCAATGAAATCCAATACCTCTTGCTACAGATTTCACTCAAACTTCTATCCTTCATTACTCTCTCAACTAATGCTTCTCTTAGCATCTTAGATACATTACTCACATCCTAGATCCATCCCCTTAACATACTCCTTCCAAATCTGTTTCAAACTACAAAACCACTCATTTTAAACTCTCCAAAAATCTGTTCCAAATGTATCTAAGTCCTCAGATTCCTAGATAAAATTTGACATAGTCTCCCTTATATTTCTAACATCCACACATTATTTCAGCTCACAAAATTGCTCATTCACATGCCTGTTCATTCTATACACTATACCCACAATTCAACTCCACTACACACTTTACAATTCCTGCACATACACATTCACTACCCAATGTTTCCTAAGTTTTTAAACTCCATTTAAAAACTTCGAAACTGTTTCAATATCATTACTCATTATACTACCACATACTTACTCATACTCAATACATTCCTCATTTTTACTACTCCAAAAACTGTTACATTACAAGATACAAACTAGCTCAAGGTAAGAGACTTTACTTGTTCTTCCTAGTTTTCTTTCTTTCCTTTTTCTTCTCTTCCTTCTTCTCCTTTGTTCTCGGTCCCAATGAGGTTCACACACCAAGTGCTACAACCCATAACAATACACACTAACCATTTAGCATTCCTTTTTACTCTAACCCTAGAATCTAAATGTTTTAGGGTTTAGGAAAGAGTATTACCTTCCAATGGATGGATGAAGTCTTGTCTAGCAAGAGAACAATATTCCTAGTCCAAAAAGGAGCCAAAATCGGCTGAAGCAACAAGGAACCAAGAGTTCAAAAACTGAAATTTCTTATAATGCAAACAAAGGCTAGAAATAATGGATTTTCGAATTTCTTTTTACCTCAAGATGATAAGGAGAAGAAGGTGGTTCTAGTAGTAGTCTTGAAGCTCCAAATGCTCCATACCCATAGAGATGAAAGTTCTCCTTTTCGGATTTTGAAAAGATAGAAACGTTGCTCTTGATGAGAGGAAGGCAACGGTGGTATTTTTATAATTTTTGGAGAATGTTTGATGTGAGTAACAAGAGGAGAGAAGTGAGGTTTTTAGGGGGTTCTTCAATCTCCATTGCCATCGCTGGGAAGAAGGAGAAGAAGGAAATAGAGAGGAGAAGGGGTGTGTGTACGTGAGAGAAGAGAATGGGGAGTAGGAGAGAGAGTGTGTGAGTGAGTAAGGTAATAAAGTAGGTTAGTTTACTTTATTAGTTTTGTTGTTTTGTAAATAAGAGAGTGAGTGTGTGAGAGAGTGTGAGAGGGGGAGTCCCCATCGGACACACACAGCACACATACCACTTTTTTTTTTTTTTATTTTCAAAGTGGACACATAAGTTTTGGTTATTTATGTTTCCACCCCACAACTTCCCGTTTTTGACAGTTTTTACTAATTTCTCATTTTATTGATTTTATTGGCTCTAAAGCTTCACTAATATTTATTAATGATTATTTAGTTGACCAAAGTTGTACGAGTCTAGTTGACCCGCTTAAGACACGTTTTCCCGGTTACCTCGAAAAAACACGCTTTAAGGTTCATTAGTGGTTTTAATCCGTTTTAAGGATCCGTTTTCTTCGGGAGTTGTTCCCATATATTATTTAGGTCCTATTAAACCTTTAGAATCCCTATAATACTCTAACCGGGGTCTCATACCTCCTATGGTTATTTAACGCTTATTTAGCGTTTTCCGCTTTTTAAGCGTTTCTTTATTTTTTTGGATTTATTTTTCCTTACTAGTATTAATTAGGTACCATTAGGTCCTTAAATACGTGTTAGTTTTTTTAATCCCTATATTTAAGTTCGGGGTATTTCAATGCGCATGAAGACCTGACGAGGTTGGCAAGTGAGTTGCACTTGGCCAAGTGAGCAGGGCTCACCCAAGCACGTGAGAGCGGTGGTAATATGTCATGGTAGACACAGCAAGACGCAGCCAAAGGCCTAGGGCACTTGGGTTGTCATTAGAGCCGTCTCAATCAATTATGTTAGCTTGTGTCGATTAAAATTACATGATCATTATATAAAATATTAAATTATATTATAAATTATAAAAATGTTTATATATTATTCAAAAAGTGATACCGTACTTATTAATATACCAATTGTTAATAAAACGTAATTTTGAGATACTACAATTTAAAATATTATCCCTATATTAAAAATATTTAATTAAGCAATAACGGATAAAAAATAAAATTATTATTCATTTGTTTACGTTTTAATAACAAAAACTGTATTGAATAATAGTTTTATAAATTTTTTTACTATAATTAGTTATTGGTGTATGTTACATATAATAAATAACAGTTCTAATAAATTATCATATTTTTTCTTCATAATTTCCTACTTATAATTTTTTTATATAAACTATTAACTTATATACTAGCTAAAAAAATAAAACCTTATAAATGGGGCCCTCAGTAAGTGGGGGTCTGTTCCAAAGTCCCATTTGAACGCCCCTAGAGCAGTCATAGTTGTCATGACAAGGTCGAGACACGGGATGAGTTGTAGTGTGCACGGGTGCCTGCGTAGGAGTGCGCGGGGTGCGCCCGAGAGTGCACAAAGCAACAAAGGCATACACAGCGGTATACAGGCGTTGCGGGTGAGCGAGGATCAATGAGCGCAATGTAAGCTACATGGTGTAGGAATGTCAACAAGCACGGGATTCTCACAAGCAGGTGAGATCCTTGGGAGAGGCGCGTGTGAGACTAGGGCGCGATTGGCAAAGCGCGCTGCAGGCACGAGAAACGTAAGAGACGCTGGGCGCCACGAATGTCACAAGTAGTTGGGTGTCACATCGTTGCTGCTATGCGCGTAGGCTGTTGCGCGGTTGTTGCACGCATGGCTAGGTCACTGTGGTCCCTTGGAAATCACGAGAAGTACTCTTATAAGTCTTGATCCATTGATTGAGTAAATTCAAGAGGTTATATTATTGCTAATTGCGTATGAAAAAGGAATTTCTTAAAATGATGTGCGATTAGAGATACAGCTACATTCTCTCATATTATCTTTATTAGTTAAGGATAATGTTGTAGAGATATTCTTGGAGAATATCTAGCCTTACACATTTATCTATGAGGATAAGTCAAGCTTGTTAGTTGGTGAGATTCTCTCTGTGCATATCTCGCACTTGAACCAGCACCGACATTTCCCTAGTATCGCTCCTCATGTACTCCTCGGTAGCTGCACTCGAACAACTTCCCTTAATTTTGTAGTATGTACCTATTTAACATGGAGAATTGATAGAGTAATGACCTTTGTTCTGTATCTATATGTGAGCTCGGTGCCCCGTTCTTTGATGATCAAAAATAAAATACGTATCTGTTGAAAGAAGCCAATAGAATTGCACAACGAAAGTCTTCTTCAAGCTCATTCCCCTTTCCCACATAATGCATGCACATTGTCTCTGATGATAGCAAGACTACGAAAGCTAATAAGTTGCACTTCAAAAGCATTCGGCGTCTAATTATGTATTAATTTTGTAGTCTTGTACTTCATGCTTGATCATGAAGAACAAATGATCACAGTACAGGAGATAGCTGAATCTAATACCGCCCCCCAGTCAAAGCTGTAGTGTTTTCTTGTTATCACTTGGTCTCGGCATAATCAAGTTAAACTGTGAGATTTTCAACAGTTCTATACTTATTTTCTCTCCAACACAACTCACAAGTTTAATTTATACTTTGATGCATAGTTTTTTTTTTATAATTGCTGGGAGGTCCCTGTATAAGGCAGTACTATGGCATAGATGCCTTTCTTGCCGGAGATACATCCAGAAACACAAAACTAAAACAGAAACAGTTAATGGTCATACAAGAGCTGAAAAAGATTCTTGGAAGAGAAAACAGAGTGAGAGGGGATTTTAGCGCATGCTTGCACCATTCGATGGCATTCCTCTTCGTTGTGTCCTCTAGTTCTGACCATGCCGTTGCAGTTTGTTCGAAAATGATCCTGTTGCGACGGGACCAGATGGTGGCGATAGCATGAAAGAATGTGGACGACCAAAGCAGTGAGTCGCTGGAGCGGGAGGTGACACCTTGCCAGGCAAGAAACAGTTCTAGCGGAGATTGCGGAAAGATGAAATAGACTCCCCACCAGTCTAGCAATAAGCTCCAGAGTTGGCGAGATTCTGAACAGTGGATGAACAGGTGTTCTGTTGTTTCAACAACGACTTCCCAAAAGGCACACATTATTTGCCCCAATGGGATTACGTCTTTCGCGAAGAGTATATCTTTGGTTTGTAGCCTTCCTTGTACAAAGAACCATACAAGTAGCTCTATTCTTGGCGGTGCGAAGTTGTGCCAGAACGCTTTGCACCATGATACCGGGGCTAGGAATGGTTGCTCCATTACCGATTCATAAAAGGAGGATGACGTGAAGACTCCATCTGGGCTGCCCTTCCAGATTAGCTTATCAGAACGGTCGGTCGGTTATACGCGGAGCTACTGTGTCTATCAAATGAAGAAGTTGGTCACCTGCGCACGCTCATAAAGAAAGAGATCCCGTCTCCATAGAAAATTCCAGGACCAGTGCATGCCCGTCCATACCCCCATTTCATGTATTGTCGCATGCTCTTGATCATTGATTAGGAACAGACGGGGGAATGTATTTTTCAGCGGTTGGTTCCCAATCCAAGCGCCAAACCAGAAACGAGCTTTATTTCCATTAAGGATGGTCCATCTCATATTTGTTTCCATGATATGAGCATGGGATGGTTTCCAGGAAGCTATAGTCAAGATGCTTTTCCATGTGCCCTTCCTTTTTATTTCTCCCCATTTAGCATCTGTTATCGGTAGATTAACCCGGACATCATAAATGGAGCAGATTATATTCTTCCATAATTTTCCATCCTCTACCTGGAAACGCCACCACCATTTGAACAATATAGCTGCATTTTTTGTCTCCAGATCTGCAATGCCTAGTCCACCTTTTGATTTTGGCTTGGAGAGAGTGCTCCATGCGACTAGTGACATGCCTCTTCTTTCGCCTTTTTGCCACAGGAACTTGCGTTGCATCCTATTAATCTCTTTGAGGACTGATTTCGGCATTCTAAATAAGGTCAGATAGTAGAGAGGGAGGCTGTCGAGTACTAAGCGTATAAGGACTAGCCGCCCTGCCCTGGAAAGTGTTGCGGCCTCCCAACCTGTAAGTCTGCGTGCGATTTTGTCTAGCACTGGCTTCCATATGGTTAGTCTATTAGGACTTGCTCCTATAGTGAAACCAAGATAGATTACTGGAAGCGGACAGATTTGGCAGCCGACAATCGCTGCGATTTCATTATACGAGTCTGAGGAGAGGTTGATGGGTATTACGGCTGATTTACTCCAGTTAACTTCCAGCCCAGACATTTCTGAGAAAAATTCATGCATTGTTTAACAACTTCCAGCTCCTCTCTACTGGCCTTACAAAAAATCATGGTGTCATCGGCATATTGAAGATGTGAGACATTGATCTTGTTCACCCCAATAAAAAGTCATTGCCGAAATCCCATATGTAGCGCTTCTTCCAAAATCCAACTGAGACCTTCAACACATAAAATGAAGAGGAGAGGGGAAAGTGGATCGCCTTGACGGACACCTCGTTTTGGTTTGATTGGGGGAGAGGGGGTCCCATTAATGAGGATTGAAATGCGGGAGGTTGAAATGCATTATTCAATCCAAGCTCTCCATGTGTTGTTGAAACCAAAGAAGAACAACATGCGGTCAATGAACAACCACGAGAGACAGTCGAAAGCCTTTGAGAAGTCGATCTTGAGTAAGATAGTAGATTGACGCTTGCTTTTAAGCCATGAAATTACCTCGTTAGCGATGAGCGGGCCTTCTGCAATGTGTCTTCCATTTATAAAGGTTGTTTGGGTACCTTGGACTAGTTTATTCATCACTTGGCTCATTCGGGAAGACATCAGTTTTGCGATCACTTTGTATACCGACCCAATCATGCTAATGGGTCTAAAATCCTCCACCTTCGAGGCGTCTGGTCTTTTTGGGATCAAAGTAAGCCATGTCATGTTGCTGCCTTTTGGAAGCTTGCCCGTATCAAAGAAACTAAGGATAGCATTTGAGAATTCCTGTCCGATGATATTCCATACCCCTCTTATTATATTGAAATTTAGTCCGTCGTAACCCAGTGCCTTATTTCCATCAATTTCCCATACGATCTGCTTGATTTCAGCCAGAGAAGGTCTTCTAGTGAGATTGTTGGCTTCGACTTCGGTGAGTCTCGGCCTACCTGAAAGTGGGGGTGTGGATCCCGAGCTGTTGTTTGTTGAGAAGAGACCAACGTAGAAATTTTTAATTGCCTTTTGAATTGCATGTGGGTCATTGGTCATACGTCCTAACTTGTAGCCCTGTTATCATATTCCTTTTCCGGTTGATAGTGGCTCTTCTATGAAAATAGGCTGTATTATGATCTCCTTCCTTAATGTATTTTTCTCTGGCCAGTTGTTTCCAGAAGCGTTCTTTTTCTCTCAGAGCGCCCATATCTTCTCCACTATGTCAGATCGGGCCCGAATATGATTATCCTCCGGGGCTCCTTCTTCTACTAACTTGTCAATTTTCCCAAGCTCTGATAGAGCTAGTTCTAACCGTGCATCAAGATGCCCATATATCTCTTGTTCCATCGACGTAGAGGTTGCTTTATTTCTTTCAGTTTCTCTGTGATCGGTCTTATGCCCAGTTTCCTCCATTCCTCTTTGAAGAAATTCCGAAAATCCTTGTGGCTTAGCCAACCGTTTAACGCTCTAAAGGGCTTTGGTCCCCAGTCGATGCGTTGTAAGGTTAACTTCATGAAACGGTGGTCTGATAAACTCCAGGTGTTAGCGATGAGTTGTATATCCGGGAAAGCCACGAACCATTCTACTTGTGCTATCACTCTATCAATGCACTCATCGATTTTTGCTCCTCCAAGTGTATTTAGCTCCAATCAGATCCACTTCTATTAGTTCCATTTGTTGTATCCATTCAGCAAACTCTTTCATTCCCCTTGTTATAGTTGCGTCAGACCCTCTCTTTCTTTCACTGCCTTTTAATACCTCATTCATGTCTCCCACAACAAGTACAGGTTTGCCGTAGTGTGTGTTCAAAATTTCTAAGAAAACGTTCTTCCTTTCATCGACTTGCGGTGGAGCATAAATAAAAATGATTGTACCTGAGAAGGGAATGTTGGCCCACATGAGCTCAACTGTAATCCATCTGCTGCTGTATTGTGGGTTCTGAACTTTGATGAGATCTGGGTTCCACAAAAGGATGAGCCCACCCGATTGCCCAGTAGAGGGGACCTCAATTGTGTTGGAGCTGTCTACCGGTCCCCAGATACTGAAGCGATTATCGAGTGGTTGGGCCTTGTGTTTCTAGAAGACCGACTATGTTTGTACTCGATGCTTGAATTTCCTTTCGAAGAAGTGCCCATTTCTCCTTTTTGTTTCCCTCTTATATTTTGGAAACAGAGAAGATTTGCCATGCAGTTGCCTTTCTTCTACTCTTTTGCTTCGTCTTAGAATTTGGGCGAAGTTATCTATGGATTTTTCTGGATGTGGGTAGTGGCAGTGCAATTGTCTACCAAACTCCAGGCATTTTGGGCAGATAGT
The DNA here is from genome assembly GCA_023374045.1 of Limonium bicolor. Classification (NCBI taxonomy): domain Eukaryota; kingdom Viridiplantae; phylum Streptophyta; class Magnoliopsida; order Caryophyllales; family Plumbaginaceae; genus Limonium; species Limonium bicolor. The sequence goes on from CM041777.1 coordinate 440,417,554, forward strand.
AAGGTTGGACTAGGCTAGGAGATTTTTTGGAGCTTGGCGATGCAAGTTTAGATTTTGGGTTGAGGTGGGGGAGGAGAACTTCGATGTTGATAGCCGGTGAATTTGGAGTCAGGGAATGATTAAAAGCTAATTTGGGTGATTTGGTGATGTTTTCGATCGAGAGGTGGGGGACGACAGAGGAGTTTGAGATTGAGAAGTTCGAGGGGTTTGAGATGTAGCGGTTTGTTGTGGGGTTGACCGAGAATGATTGGACAATGATGAGTATGGGGGGAGAACGTGGCGATTGATTGGGGAATGAGGGCGGTTTGTAAAGGTGGGGTTGAGAGAGGGGCGGATGTGTCAGGTAATGATGAGGTAGAAGAGAAGTTCCGACTTACGTTGTGAATGGGGGTGATGACTTGCGAAAATCTAGGTGGATTGAGTGGCAGTTATGGTGGCGTGCTGAGGACAGGAAACGACATGGGCATGTAATAATTGGGCTGTCTTTGAGAGATTATCATGGATCATTGCAGTAACGGGTTTTAATGATTGCACTAGATCCAAAGGGGAATGTTCAGTCTGCACCGAAGAATTAAACAGGGCATGCAAAAATCTTAACACTGCCTGCATGGGGAATTGAGATATCCTTGTCGGAAAGGCCTCAGGGATAATAAATCGTCTGCCCTTTGCATTCATTATTGCGGCTTCATCCGTTATGTTCCTTTGCCTGTGTCCGGTAACATGCAAGACCGTCGTTTCTCCTTCTTCGAAATGCAGCGTTTGATGTTCCTGTTGACCGTTTCCTTTTTCGACTTGGGCACTTTGTTGACGTTGACCCGTCCCTAGGGAGTTGGCCGTATGTTGTAGTTCCACCGGTGCAGTCTCCGGCAAGTTTTTGCGGTGGTTTTCCTGGCTGTGTTGGGAGATTTCCTCGGACCAGAACTCGATTAAGCCCACTTTATATGCATGTCCTTCAACGTCCACAGTTACTTCCTCGTTTATGATCGACATAATTGTCGTCTCCAGTTGGGCATGAGCTTCTAGATGGAGCGGCAGTTCCTGCATATTTGTATCAATGGCAGTGATTCTTCCCAGGTGCCTTGTGACTGTGTGCACTGTTTCTTCAGACCATGCCTGTGGGGGAATCCCACGGATGGCTATGCTTGTTGTTCTCATGCCAGAGAGAGTGACAAGGTGCCATGGTTCCTTTTTCCAGTCGGGTTCTACTTTGTCTGATGACAAGAAATTACGTGCTTGTTCAGGGCTCTGGAAAATCAGTATAAATTTGTTCTTCGAGAGGCAGACCAGTTCTTTGATATTTTTGCCCCATGCATGCATCCTGTCACTGATCTCTTGGTGTTGTGTTTGGAGATTGGTGGTGATAACTACTCCTCTTTGTAGCCTTTCCTTCATAGCGAGGGATCGTTCCAAGCAAATATGGTCTGCATTACGGAGAGGAGTGTGTAGGGGTGCAGTGTTGACCAAGGGGGTGGTTTCCATTCTTCGAGGAGGGTCATCACTGTTTTGTCTCAGGCCGTCATGTCTTGCTTCTGGATTAATGGGCATCCATCTCTAGTGTTTGGTGGTGGGACTGCAGGGGTGAATCTTCTCTGGATAGCAGCTTGTGTTTGTAGTCGGTTCCCATCAACTAACATCCCATTAGTCTGTAGAATGGCTTGGTCAGCCGCTTCCTTATTTTTGTATTCCACAAAACCATACCTGGTTTTGGTACGTATGCGAGGAGTTTTTGGGAGCCTAATGCTGACCATTTGACCGTATTTGTCAAAAATCTTCCATATTGTACCTACTCTCGATGTTGGGTTTATATTGTCGATAAACACTGTTGTTCAAGGGGGAGACCTCTGTGTTGCCATGTTTGCGAATGTTCGGGTTCTGTGTTGTCGCAAGATTACAAGATGTCAGGAGTGAGGCTAGAAGGGAGCGGACAGGTGTTTGTGGTGGTTGTGGAGGTGATTTTTGTGATGGGGATGATGATTTGGAGATCGTATTGGTGAGTTTAGTGGAGATGAAGGCGGAGGCATGGTTGTGCTGGCGAGGGGAGGTAATGGGGATGAGGAGAGAGGAGGGAGAAAGACTGTTTAGATACTTCGAGTGTAAGCGCACCAACTCATCACATCCTGAAACGTGAACAATAAATGAAAACTCGTTGAAACTCAAACAAGCTTTATAATTTTCCCCTTCAACTGCACTGTCTAGTATGGGAAAAAATCTAAAGAAGAGGAATTAGGAAATCAACCCGCCGGTTCAGTTCCAGAGCAGCTCTCCTAACTTCGCAGGAGATCGAAGGCACGGTGCCTTCGCTAATCTAGTTCGTTTGATTTATTTTTTTAATGATCTGATGGTCTATATTTAAAATGGGAAATTTAAGGGTATATGGGTAATCTTTCCGTTTTGTCAGAAGTATTGAGGGGTATAAGGGTAAACATCTACTCACTTACAAATCTTTTATGTTTCCGTACCATTTTTCACTTCAGTCTTCATTCCCCCTCCCCCCAAAATTAGATTGACGATAATATTTGTGTCGTCCAGGATGTAAAAAATTATATCAATTAAATGAATTAAAATTGTATTAACTCCTATAAAATAGGAGAAAGGAACCGACCAAAAAAATAGGAGAAACACGTTAATATATTTACGTTACTAGTTTTAAAATATTTTATAAGTTTTTTTGCTTTTAATTAAGTTCTTTAGCTTGAGGTAACTAGTTTTTATGCTTTTTTTATATGAGAAATAATAAACTAAATTTTTGAAGGTTAAGAAAGTAGTAGTTATCCTATATGTCAAGCCTTTTTAAAACTTATTGGTGGTATTATTTTTATCCACGATCAAAATTGTAAAAGAAAATAATCCATTATTTACATAATTTAATATTTATTATTTATATGCTATTTCTATAATATTAAAGATTGATATATATATATATATATATATATATATATAATATATATATATATATATATTTGAATAATAGACTAATTATAATTTTTTTATATAAGTACATATAAAACGTTATCAATTTACTCATAATTATTTGGTTTATATGATGTTTTGTACAGGGCTACCTGCCATTATATTGGGGAGCTACATGCACATCTAGTGATTCAGCTACCTACGACACCAAGGTGAGTTATCTGCACTTTTGTGCTGTAGCTACCTGCTTCTTTTCTCTCGAACAGTTTGACCAAACCCTGTCCATGTGTGACTATAGTCAAACATTGCGATCCTTTTGGTCACGATTCTATAGTCTATAGTCATTTTACTGTATGATTATGTGAGTGAATATGTATTCGAGGTTCTATAAATTCTTAATGTTTTTATGGCTCATTAGTCTTTCTTTTCAATGATTAATCATTGGTTTAAATCTCTTAATTATATTAATCCCTCCTTAATTAAGGTGATTAATGTTTGGGGTATTTCATCTAATGATATTTTCAAAATATTAAATACTAATATATATATATAATAAAATGCTTTGAATAACAGAATAATTATAAATATTGTACTTAAGTACATACAAAAATTTGTCTATTTCCTCTTAATTATATTGTTTATTTGTAAGTTGTGATCCATTTTTGTTGAATTACCGTCTCGTGACTTATACATATTTGAGAATGATGAATCAGGCTGATATTAAATGATAAAAACAAATATAGATTGAGTAGAATAAATCCTCTTAATTATACTGTTTAAATTATTGTATTTGAAATTCACCATCTCTCCACTCCTAACTAATAGTATCAATAATAGAAATTTAGCATTATTTTCCAAAAATTGAGTAGAATAAATCCTATTAAGTTGGACAAAATATGATAAAAACAAATATAGATTGATTTTACAAGAAAAAAATTTAGATTTGTTGAAATAAAGTTTACTTATTTGTTAATAAAAATTAAAAAGTATATATCTAATATGTAACTATCTTTTACACTGAAACATATCTGACGGGTATTTTTTATAAACATATTTTTCCCAATAAAATGTATATACATATTGAATTGCAAATTTAGTCTTAATTTTCTAAGAATTGTATTAAACTAAATGTATTATTAAACAGGAGAAAGGAAAAAAAGTAAAATTACTAGTTTAAAAAAAATATCAATTAAATGCAGTAAAATTGTATTAACTCCTATAAAATAGGAGAAAGTAACCGACCAAAAAAATAGGGGAAACACGTTAATATATTTACGTTACTAGTTTTAAAATATTTTTTAAGTTTTTTGTTTGCTTTTAATTAAGTTCTTTAGCCTCAGGTAACTAGTTTTTATGATTTTTTTATATGAGAAATAATAAACTAAAATTTTGAAGGTTAAGAAAGTAGTAGTTATCCTATATGTCAACCCTTTTTAAAACTTATTGGTGGTATTATTTTTATCCACGATCAAAATTGTAAAAGAAAATAATCCATTATTTACATAATTTAATATTTATTATTTATATGGTATTTCTAAAATAAAAGAAATATATATATATATATCTAAATATATATATATATATATATATATAATAAAATGCTAGACTAATTATAATTTTTTTTATTTAAGTACATATAACACTTTATCAATTTACTCATAACTATTTAGTTTATATGATGTTTTGTACAGGGCTACCTGTCATTATATTGGGGAGCTACCTGCACATCTAGTGATTCAGCTACCTGCGACACCAAGGTGAGTTACCTGCACTTTTGTGCTGTAGCTACCTGCTTCTTTTCTCGCGAACAGTTTGACCAAACCTTGTCCGTGTGTGACTATAGTCAAACATTGCGATCCTTTTGGTCACGATCTATAGTCTGTAGTCATTTTATTGTATGATTTTGTGAGTGAATATGTATTCGAAGTTCTGTAAATTCTTAATGTTCTTATGGCTCATTAGTCTTTCTTTTTAATGATTAAACATTGATTTAATCTCTTAATTATATTAACCCCTCCTCAATTAAGGTGATTAATGTTTGGGGTATTTCATCCAATGTTTTTTTGATAATATTAAATACTAATATATATAATAAATTGCTTTGAATAATAGAATAATTATAAATATTGTACTTAAGTACATACAAAAATTTGTCTATTTCCTCTTAATTATACTGTTTATTTGTAAGTTGTGATCCATTTTTGTTGGATTACCGACTCGTGAATTATACATGTTTGAGAACGATGAATCAGGTTGATATTAAATGATAAAAACAAATATAGATTGAGTAGAATAAATCCTCTTAATTATACTGTTTAAATTATTGTATTTGAAATTCACCATCTCTCCACTCGTAACTAATAGTATCAATAATTGAAATTTAGCATTATTTTCTAAAAATTGAGTAGAATAAATCATATTATGTAGGACAAAAAAATGATAAAAACAAATATGGATTGATTTCACAAGAAAAACTTTTAGATTTGTTGAAGTAAAGTTCAATTATTTGTTAATCAAAATTAAAAAGAAGAAATCGTTGAGATAAAAAGCCAAAGTCAAATATACAAGTTAAGAAATTAGCTTGACCCAATCTGTTTATTTTCATTTATCCAGATGTCAAAAAAATACTATAAAAACATCTCTCTAAAAACAAATTATAAATGTTATAAAACATGATTTATAAAAGATATCAAAAACAATATTGATAGTAATTAATAAATATTTAAAATTAATTATTGTAAAATAGAATATAAAAATTTTAAAATGTCATATTACATAAAATCATCAAAAATGATTTATGAAGAAATTATATTAACATTTAAAGATAAAATTTTAAAAAAATCTAATATAAAGCAAATTCAAAAAATTGTTAAAACAAATTTGAAGCGTAATTAGGGTAATAACGTTACGAGGGTAGTTTTCTTTCTAAATGTTCTCGTTATCCGGCCTTCATGGCCCTTTGTTCGTTATCCAGCTTTACGAGAGTTATTGGAATCTCATACTGTAACACCTCCACTCCTAATCTCGTAATAATCGAAAGCTCATAGCATAATTAAGACGACTCACAACGGAAAATAAATGTAATTCCTTTAATTCGGGTGCTACACACCGTCACTCACCCTTGTGAGTAACAAGGCTACCACTTACCAAATACTTCTAACTTATAACCGCTGTGATGATCCGAGATATTCAACAACTAACATAAACATAACTAAATCCATAATCCAAATAGAAAGACCTGTGAGCATCTAAACCATCCCAAATATTTACAACCATAATACATAATACAATCCGAGTCTAAAGTGCGGTATCAAAAACAAAAGTCCTCTACTCGAGATCCCACACTCCGGCTTCATAGCTTGATCATGTCCCTGCAATATGTTGTCGTATAGGCTCAGCGAAAAACGCCAAATATGCTAAAAGTGTAATCCTAGACACTTTAGGTCACTTAGGTCATTTAACCATCTTCACATGAGATTAATTTCATGTTGTTTCGGATTACATATTATAATGAAAGCTGTAATTGTTGTAATCATTTACACATGTAGTCATTCACATAAACGAACAATAACGAGTAAAGCGATAATAACGCAAAGTCACTTTCTACGATCGGTACTCATACTACGGTATGTCACATACTCGTAGTCTTAGTCATTTTACCTTTACTCTTATCATATAGTGGATGTCATGTTAGGACAATCTCATTTATAATTCATAATATTTATCTAATTGGATAGTCATCCTAAATGCACCATAGGGGCGCCCATATTGCCAAGGATCCGGAGATCCCGGGACTTCCTCTCTACCTAATAAGGCAACCTTAAGCGGCCGGAGCCATGTACCAATAGCAGGTACCATTTGTTAAGTCAAGGACCTTAGTTTTGATGATAGAAAACCTACGGTGTTTATCTAACATGTTTGTCAAGTTTATCATTCAGATAAACAGGTGAATAAGTGGCTTAGCACGCAATGTTGCAAGCGCACTTAAGTCATGAGTGGCTTAGCATGCAAGGTTGCAAGCACACTCACCCTACGACATGTGCCCAACCAGTCGGGCACCTGTCTGCGAGAGCTCCGTAGAACTTCTAGCACATACAAACAAGTTAAACACAACACAAAGATATCTCTCATGCTTAAGAAGAAAATCAAAGACAACAGACTACAAAAGGATCGACATATTCAAACAGACTCATATACTCACATAATCAACTAGCTCAGGGGTTTAGTGGCGGTATCTGGGTTTTGTGGAAACACCATGTTAATCTCCGTGTTCTTCATCATGATGTTCAATATGTGCATTGTATCGTGGATAACGGCAAGGAAAAATTCCTGTTTACCGCAATTTATGCTAAACCTTATGTAGTTCTTAGAAGGCAGCTTTGGGATCAACTTACCCAACTTACTAATCCTGATGGTCTCCCTTGGTTATTTGGGGGCAATTTTAACGCTACTCTTGATTCTCTGGACAGAAATATTCATAGTGGTTTAAATTACGGTATACATAAAGACTTTCTTTCCTGGTTCCATGATAGTCACTTAGTTAGCGTTAAGTCTCATGGCAACAGATTTACTTGGTCCAATGGGCGTCATTGTGCTCGCCTTGATAGACACTAGTAGAAAAAAGATTTTTAATGACGACGTTTAAACCACAGTTAAATGGGAAACCGTGGTTTAAAGTTTATAAACCACGGTTATGATAGCAACCATCATTTAAAATACACACCAGAGTGCATATACCACGGTTTTCGGAGAACCGTCGTATATAGGTTACTTATATACCACGGTTTTCAGGCCAACCGTGGTATATAGTACACGCCAGAGTCGATATACCACGGTTCTTGGAGAACCGTCGTATATAAGGTTTCTATATACCACGGTTTTGTTAAAATCGTCATTTTTAGTCGTGGTCACAAAACTTTAAATGACGGTTCCTTGTTAGAACCGTGGTATATAGTCTCCACGGGAATTCAAATTTTTACCGAAAATTAATGCGACTCTTTCTCTTATTATATATATTTTCTCCTCACTCTTTTACAAGCTACACTGTCGAACAAGGATGCTCTGCAACTCTTCTCCTTCTTCTTCTTCTTCTGCGCCTCTGTAATTTTTTAACCCACCGGCGAACATGCATGCTCTTCGCCATACTGGAAAACAAGGAACACATGCTGCACCTCTGTAATTTTTGCAAACCTAACCGGTGAACAAGGGACATGCTGCGCCTCTGTAATTTTGTGCAACCCTAACCGGCGCTTCGCCCTCTCTCATTCTCTTTCATGGTAATTTTGCAACCTACCGACGAACAAGGAACATAATGTAACTTCACTAATTTTTTTAGCAACCCTAATACACAAACAAGTAACATACATGTTATGGCCTGTTAATCGCCGGTGAACTGGGAAAAAAACACAGACTATAAACCACGGTTTTACATATAACCGTGGTTTATTGTTGATTATTATAGACTTTATACCACGGTTTTAAGTAAAACCGTCATTTATAATGCACTATATACCACGGTTCAGACTCCCAACCGTGGTATAAAGTCAGTGAATGCTCGCGGGAGAAGGGGTCTTAAACGACGGTTTCGACAAACCGTGGTTTTTTCGCTTACTTTAAACCACGGTTATGAACCGTCATTTATCTCAATTTGTGAATATACGACGCGAGCATAAACCACGGTTCCTAACCGTGGTATATAGGCAAAATAACCGTGGTTAAAAACATTTTTTCCACTAGTTAGATTTCTTGCTTCTGTTAGCTGGTTCTCTCTGTTTCCTGATGCCGTAGCTGAGGTTCTCCCTAGAACATCCTCAAACCATAGTCCAATATTTCTTTCTTTAAGAACCAACTGCTCTCGCCACCCTAACCCTAGACCATTTAAATTCCTAGCTGCCTGGTCAACACATCAAGATTTCAAGCAAACTATTCACCAAAATTGGAACAATAATTCTGATTTAAGCAATGCCATGGACGGGCTTCGCCATCATCTTACCCTCTGGATCAAAAACGTTTTTGGCCATATTATCCAGAATAAGAGACGTATTTTGGCTAGACTGAGGGGCATTCAAAGGCTGGTAGATGAGGGTAGAGGGGATCATCTTAGGGGTTTGGGGAAAAAACTTTCTCACGATCTAGACGTTTGGTTACTTAGAGAAGAAAGTCTTGGGTATCAAAAGTCAAGGGATAAATGGATTACCTTAGGTGATAAGAATTCTGCATATTTTCATGCCAGAACTTCCATCAGGCGGCAAATGAATAGAATCCACAAGTTGTTAGGCCCAGATGGTTCTTGGGTTTCTAGTAATGAAGGGATTGGTCAGCTTCTGAAAAATCATTTTTCCAATCTATTCAGTAAGAGGGACGGTAATGGTTGTCTTCTTGAGGGGCATGAGTTTGATGCACTTTGCTGTAATGACCGAGAGAGTCTTTCCTCCCCAGTTAGTGTTAAGGAAATAAAAAGCGCAGTTGCTAGCATGAAGCCGTTTCGAGCTCCTGGGAAAGATGGCTTTCCAGCCGGTTTTTTCCAGCAGTTCTGGGACCTTGTTTCTCCCAAGGTTGTCGAGTTTGTAAGAATGGCTTTCATGTCCCACTCTTTTGACCCGATTCTAAATGAAACTATCATTTCGGTCATCCCAAAAGTGCCCAATCCTATTGATGTTAGACAATTTCGGCCAATTGCTCTATGTCAAGTTCAATATAAGATTCTGGCCAAAGTAATCACTAACAGAATTAAGCCTTTTATGGCTGGTTGGGTTTCTGATTCACAAACTAGTTTTGTGCCCGGATGCAGTATTTTTGATAATATCATCCTTGTCCAAAAGGCTATCCACTTCATGGATCATACGAAGGCTAGGGATGGCTTTGTTGCCATGAAAATTGACCTCACAAAAGCCTATGACTATCTTTCTTGGGAATTTATAGAAGATACATTGAATTGCATTGGTCTGCCCATTTCTCTTAAAAATGTAATTATGTGTTGTATAACCTCTGTGTCTTTCCAAGTAAGCTGGAATGGTAACTTTTCTGATTCTTTTTCTGCTGGGAGAGGTATTCGCCAGGGCGATCCCCTCTCCCCCTTTATATTTGTACTCTGCATGGAACGCCTTTCTCAAATGATTAACAAGTTGGTAAAGGAAAAGTCCTGGAAACCTCTCTCCATGGGTAAGAAAGATACTTCCATTTCCCACTGTTTTTTTGCTGACGATTTGGTTTTATTTGGTAGTGCCAGCCCTAGACAAATCAGAGTAATGCGTGAATGTCTTGCTGAATTCTGTGATGCGTCGGGTCAAGAGGTAAGTTTTGAAAAATCTTCGATCTTTGTATCAAAGAATGTTTCTCCCGAAAGGGCCTGGATCATTGAGCTTGAATCTGGTATGCCAATTTCAAGGAAATTTGGTCGGTATTTGGGAGTCTCTATTCTCCAAGGTAAACCCTCTTATCGGGACTACAGTTCGATTATTTCTAGGGTTCGTGATCGTTTGTCGGGCTGGAAAATTAATACTCTGTCCATGGCAGACAGAATTTGTCTAGTTAAGAGTGTGTTATCCTCTATTCCTATTCATGTTATGCAATGCCAAATTCTACCGGTTTCTGTTTGTGACCAGATTGAAAAGCTTTGTAGAGACTTCATTTGGGGGCATGGGTCTGATAAAAGGAAGTTTCATGATGTTGGATGGGATACTTTCTGTTTACCTAAAAATAAGGGTGGTTTGGGGCTGCGTAAAGCTAAAACTGTTAATCCTGCCTATTTTGGTAAGTTTGTCTGGAACTTGGCAAGTAACCCTTCTAGTCCGTGTCATAAAATCCTGCTGTGCAAGTATTCCGTTAATCCTCCTAAGAGATGCTCTCTCAACTGGAAGAGCATACAGAAATGTGCATATATTATTGAAAAAGGGGCTAAGTGGGTGGTCGGAAATGGGGAAACAATTAAATTTTGGACTGATTTTTGGCTTATTTCTCCTTGCTTACTTGACTTAGCTATTAAACAGTACCGAACTCTATGCTCAATGATGTAGTTGCTGCATATTGGAGCTCAGAAACGGGATGGAAATGGGAGAAACTAAATGAGTTCCTCTCTGATCATTGCCTTTTATTACTTTCTAGAACTATAATTTTCAAAGATGGTGCCTCTAACTTCTTATCCTGGCACATAAACACTAATGGTACCTATAGCGTAAAATCAGCATATAATATGCTTATTGGCTCTGACTCTACCGGAGCTATGAATGCTGACTTTGTCTCTTTGATAGGTAAGGTATGGAAATTAAAAGTACAAGAGCGCGTTAAATTATTTATGTGGAGATTGGTTTGTGAGAAATTAATGACAAATGACAGGAGGGTTCTTTTTGGTTTTGCTAAAGATAGTTCTTGTCACTTCTGTTGCAAGGAGGAAACCATTTTGCATGTCTTCCGAGACTGTCCCATTGCTAAACGAGTTTGGAACAGATTGATTCGGCAAAGCTGTAAAACCAGTTTTTATAGTTATAATCTCCGTGACTGGTTATCTTCTTGTATTCATAACAGTAAACAGTTCTTAATGAAAGGCGATTTAAATGCCCTCTTTCCCATTACTTGTTACACATTATGGGTCTGGAGAAACAAGAAGATTTTTGGGAATGAAACTAACATGTTTCTCCAGTTCAAGACTATCTCCCTTGCTGTCTTCCAGAATCGCAGGGCATGGTCATTACAGAATTCCACGGGCATGGTTGAGGGTGCTGCACCTGCCTCTTACAATAACCAAAGGGAAGTTTCCTCCTGGTCACCTCCTGCACTTAACTATCTAAAGTTCAATATTGACGGTGCCTTTAACTCTTTGATAGATAAAGCTGCTGCTGGTGGGCTGTGTAGAGATCACCAAGGAAGGTGGATTACTGGGTTTGTTGCTGGATTTGGACCTACGAACTGACGCTCTCCATGCCGAGGTTCTAGCTTTTCTCCACGCTGCTCAGGTCTGCCAAGTGAAAGGCTTCAAGGATGTCATCTTCTGTACGGACTCCTCAGTGTTAGTTGAGCTACTAGAGGATTGCCCGTTTAGCCATCCCATAAAACCTTATATTCTGGAATGTAAAAAGTATCTTGAGTGTAATTCTGGTTTCAGAGTGTGTCACACTCCTCGGCTAGCAAATAAGGCCGCAGATTTGCTTGCTAAACTGGGATTAAGCTGGGGTTTTGGTTTCTGGGAACTTGAGTCCCCGCCTGATGTAATCTGTCCTCAACTTGATGAGGATATCATTGTAAAAGCGTAATCAATAAAATGGCTAATAGCCCGATTTGTTACCAAAAAAAAAGGAGTAGTTCATTAATGCACAAGATAACAAAGGTTATTAATGAACATCATTACATAGCTGCAATAAATTCAGAAGAGATCATTTATGAGCATTTAATGAACCAAACATAATCAGGCAAGTGGGGCACACAAGTGGTGCTCGACCAATCAAGAAGGTTGCCGCCAACGTGACCAACCATGAGGCGACACGTAGTTCAAATGCCTCAGATCAAGTTGAAGATTCTCTGCAAGTCCACGACCAGTCGGGGACGCATCAGGAGCTCCAGCCTGTTTCGCCATTTGACCAACAATCCTATCGGGCTTGTCTTGTTGGATTTTTCCAAGAGCGGACCCGATTGGGTATCCTCTCTAGTGATCGATCACTATGTGCAACCAGCCAGTCTGGAGACTACACTAGATTTCTCCCCTCATCATATACCAATTCTCTCATATGATTAAATACATTAATCAATTTCCTAAGATATACTCTTAAGTTATGAAGAATACAATTTCATATAGTCGTCATCGAGGTCATACGTAGTTTCCAAGAAGTCTTCTAGGTCATATTCATGTTTGAGAACAAAGCTCTAGAGATCAGTTGTTAATGTTGATGTTTAAGGTTGCTAGGAACTTAGGGATTTTATAATCCTTAGTGTTTAATGTGAATACTTAGAATTATATGATCCTTAAGGTGTTGGAATTTAATTGTGGGATAAGGATGCTTAGGGGAGAAAACCTCAGTCACTAGTATAATGGCGTTAAGGGTATACTTACACCATTACATAAATGGTTAAGGTTTTGTTTAAGGAGATTAAGTAATTAGGAGTATGTCTAAGGTCATCGTAAACATGTTGACTATATCAACTTTGACCTAGTGAAAATATTGACCAGATTAGTGTTGACCTGTTGACAAACCAACTAAGTAGACCAAGGGGTCAAGCTGACCAATTCATTTAACTATATAAGAATTACAGGGCCTAAGACCATCTATACCGAGGGTCAAATCAAAGTCCATGCCATGTAGTAAACTAAATCAATGTAAGTGTATACATATGATTGAAAGGAGATAAGTATGATAAGGACTTAATGCTAAAGGTTGTATAAAACTATACAACCATGTTAGCTACTAACAACGAGAAAATAAATTAGTAATTAGTAATACGCTTGCCTCTTTCTTCGGTGTAAGGTATGTTTTTATGTGATCCGATTGTTCCTGAGGATCACCTTGGGTTCATATGTGTGATTGATTGATAAGATGATATGTATGGATGCATGTTTATTGTACCTTGTGTATTATGTGCTCGAATACATTGCGCTATTAACTTTACAATTTTCCACCATTTCAAGCTATCTTCCAATTCAAGTTTTCACCAATCATCTCAAAGTTTCAAATTCAATTATCCTACAAGTGGTGCTAAACACAGACCCAATTTGACATTTTCGATTTCCACCCTAACCTTTCTTAAATTTTCGGATCCCCTCTCAAATTTTCCTAAATTTTCAAATCTACCACTAACTCACTACAACATATCTTACAATTAGTGACACACACTATTAATGACACATATTTTTGTGTCTCTAAAACTAGTATATAATGGCACATAACATATGTCAATAAAACACTATTAGATTTATTGACTCGTTTTTCAAAATGTCAATACATATTACATATACTAACACATAATTTGGGATAACTATGCCTTTTTTTACTTATATAAAAATAAGTCATTATATGTATCTCATCCTATTTCCTAATCCTAAAAGTGTATTATCTAAAATTTTATATAAGTCACTAAAAACTATAAGCGGAAAACTGAAATAAGAGAGGGAATTGGGGCGCGACTTAATTTCAGAATAGATCGATCGTGGGAGCCAAGACCTGTCCCGGTTTTCTTCTTCCTCAGCTTCTTTTGTATTCCACCGTTCTTCATATCTTGGAAAATTTTGCGAACCTTTCTCATTTCCAGAACAGCAACAGTCGGCTTCGAGAAGAGTTTGAAGTGGAACTTTCATCGATTCACAGGATACACTTCTCCACATCTCTATTAAGACTAATCTCACAGACGACGACTTTTTTCCCCCAAACTGCTAATTGCCTGCCATTCGTGCACCGTCTCCACCCTCCTGCATTGCCTTACCCGCGCCAAAGATAAGCTTACCACTTTCTTCTTTTACCCGCGACGCAAAAGCTACTATGAAGAAAAATTATCTAAAAATAGTTGCTTCGTCTCCAGCAAACATTCATCGGCGCCTTTCGGTTGCAGTGACGTCTACTCTCAGTCTTCACCGCAAACACTCATCAGCTAGGACTCTCCTTTGTCTTCGCTGGTTGCACTGAACATCAAAGAGGTACACTTCAATCTTCTCCTCCCCTTCGTTTTAATTTGTATTCAATTTTAGGGCTCTAAGTTTTCCCCCAAAATCTAGAACCTTGTCAAGCAGCTTTCCAGATTGGTTGACCTAAATTGTCAACCGAGGATATTTTAGAACTGAGGTGTACCATATATTGTCACACACGTTAGATATAACAACCAGTACTTAGAAAGAGGCCAAGCAATACCATTGGCATTAAACTACTACCTTTTAGATGAAACAACGAATTAAACATATAGGAAAACTAGAGAAGAGAAATAAGTCATTAAATATGGAACACTGACATCAATAATAGACACACATCTGAAGCATTATGCTTGAGATTGATTTTCAATGAAAACTCTGTGTTACAAATGATGAAGTGGAGAAACCGAGCAGCCTGTATGGTTGCACATTCATGCTTATAGGGTTTGTCTTGGATTTTCTATTCGAGTATGGAAAATTTTCTGACGATATTATCATGTAAAATATTTATTATGCAATCGTGGAGAACCTGAACATTGATTTGTGAAATTTTTTGTTTAGTTATGGGAAAAGTTGAGGGCCAAGGTGAATCATGGCATGGCCATGTTATTGCTGTTACAGTTGCACCCGAATATTGTCGACAACAATTGGCAAAGAGACTAATGAGTCTTTTAGAAGAGACTAGTAACATGTAAGTATCCTACTCATGCAACCTACCAACCGGGGGCCTGAGCAATATGTATGGAATTCAAGCAGTGTGGCTAAACCTAGAAAAGATTGTTCTTGAATCTCTTTAGCAAATATATCCTGTTTGGCTTGAGCTAAAAGCTACATTGTAGCTAGTTTACATTAATGTATAAATAAACCTTTTACTAAAGTAAATATGTTGGAGAATATATCCATATAAAGGGGTTCTGACCTAATCTATACTACTTAGGAAAACAACCCTCCATGATAATATTTCTGGAAAACAAATCAATAACTACTAGGATACCAAAGCTTGAGCATAGGAGATGCTGAGTGTGAACAAATGATTAGATCGGGCTGTTATGTTTTTATGAATTGATGTTTAATTCTCTTGGTGTATTACTACTCACCAAAGTCCATAATGAAGTCCGCGGGTAGTTCAAGGATGCTCCTTGGTATCTTTTTTATGATTATATACATCTCCCTTCTGCAAACGGATGTAGTCTTGAGTTAAAATGTATAAGTTTTCTGGTTATAGGTTGGTATGTGGTAGAATATCCTTTTCTTAATGTACTCAGACCTTGGCATACAACCAAGTTTTGTAACTATATATACTAGATCTATATTTGATATGTCTAATCACGTTATGTATTTGATCTTTGAAGTTTCTGAAAAGTAATGAATTCTTGAAATATGTCAAACACAATTGTATCATTGAGTAATTATGCTTTTCCTCTAGTTCATCTAAAAGACAGATACTAAAGTATTTTTCATAGGAATATACAGATGAAATTGTCGTATTCCTTTACTGCACAGAGTAAGAGAAGTCCAGGATTTCCTTAAAAATGAAAAAATTAAACTACATCTACAGTTATAGTTAACATTGCTTATTGGATCTTGAGTTACTTCGTCATAGTAAATTCTCCAATTTTCAGCTTCCTACTTAGCCATTGCTTTTAATATTCATTTGCAAAATGTAATTGCTTATTTTTCTACTCATAGAGTGCTGCTATTTTCAGTGATGAAGCATATTTTGTGGATCTCATTGTAAGAGCATCAAAAATACCAACCATGAAGATGTATGGACAGGTAATGCTCTCTTCTTCAGATCTCTGGAACTTAGATTTGCTGTTATGTTGCTGCTTCTTGTTTAGTATAGTAATTTAATAGCTGCTGTTAAGTTGCTGCTTCTCGTTTAGTTAATTTATTGTTGTTAAGCTGCTGCTGTAGCTCAGTAAATTAATATGTTTGCCCATCCTCTCTTTCTGCTAGTGATAAACGTCTTAATTGTGCTCTGTTCTTTTCTATTTAAGTTGTTGCTGTTGCTTCTCGTTTAGTTTAGTTGTAGTTATTGTTAAGTTGCTGCTGTTGCTTCTTGTTTAGTTTTGTTGTTGCTGCTACTTAGTAAATTAATACGTCTGTACATCCTCTCTTTCTGCTGGTGATTGAAATCTTCATTGTGCTCTTTTCTCTACTGCTGCTGCATAAGTTGTTGTTACTGATATTGTTGATGTTGTTGCTAATGTGCTTTATATTGATTGTTGCTGCTGCATAGCTACTTATTTGCTAAAGTTTTTACAAATAATATTGCAGGTTCTTCACATACATGAGCTATTGGGGTGATTGGATGAAGCGTGGCTGTAAAAATCCGCCAAAAAGAGAGTCAGGATTAGGGGGGGAGGATGAGAGATAGAGCCAATGGGTGGGACGAGGAGAGAGAGGAGAAGAAAGAGGGGGAGGAGGAGATAAACGGAAGGAAGGAGATATATATATATATATATATATATATATATATATATATATATATATATATATATCCGTGTGTTAATCATAAAAGTTTCTCTAAAATTTTATAAGTGGGAAACTAAAATTAGAGCAGTAATTGGGCGCAACTTGAGAGCGCCAAAACTCAATTTTCTTCTTCCTTTATTTTTTTTCTATATTTGCTTCCACCGCCTTTCAAATCTTGGAAAGTCTAGCCCGCCTTTCTCATCTCCAAATCGGCAATAGTCATCCGCATTTCTGAATTGTCTCCAACAATCAGTTATTCTGTCTGTCATCGGCGCCTTTCTCATCTCCAGCAAACCGTCATCGTCTACCATCTGTCTCCGGCGGTTGCAGAGAACACAAAGAGGTACGCTTTAGTCTTCTCCTTCAATATGTCGTTTGAATCAGTTTAGGGTTCTTAGTTTTTCCCCAATTTTAAGAATCTCGGCAAACAGCTTTTCCGATTTGTCTGACCTAAAATGTCAATCATGGCCAGCGGGGTCAGCAACACCTAGTACCGAAGAAGGGAGAGGAAAAGTAGCAGGTAATGTTTACTTTTCCACCATTATAGAACTATAATCCTTTGTTTGTGACATTAATGGTGTGTCTGTATCCGCCAGGCACCAAAGGTGTGGCAAAAGGTGCTCCTGTGAATGAGGAAGTCCCACCACTGCTTGAAGCTGGTAGAAAACTTGATGTATATGAGTCTATCATTCTAGTTATTTTTTTCTAACCAGTAACCTTTATTTGTTTGTTTTTCTTTCTGTTTCTTTCTTTCTTCTTCGATTATGGCAGGTTGCTTCGTCACCCTACAAAGTGCCTTGACCCTACATCAGTCGTATGGCAGGTTGCTTCGTTACTCTTCATTTGGTACAGACACTCACCTGCTCGCTCTTGCTGTTTTGTTCAATTACCTGGGTTTAGTTTTGTGAATATTATCGCAGATTGGTTCGGATTAATTTAAGTTCATGTTTCTTTACTACGTCATCGATTTCATCAGATCAGATGTGAGACCAACTAGAGTGGTCTTTAGCTTGTCTTACTTGGTTGATTCCATAGTGATTGATAAGTTCTTATTTCTGAACCTACAACCTGGATTTAGCTTCTACTCCCATTTTGAATCATCTGAAACATACCAAATATGAGCTTCTAGTCCCTCATTTTACAAGCTTGCAAATCTCACATCTTTTGCACAAAATGATTTTTCAACTCGAGCTAATATGCTTTTCAGCTAAATTTAAGTTGCCTTGTCATGAGTAAATTGCTTATTACATTTTGAATTCCATGATCAAGTTCTTGGTAAATTGAACTTGTTAATTATCACCGCTACAGGTAAATTGAAGCATCTTCTTGCTCTGACTTACCATTCTTAACTGCATCACTCAGACATTGTTTAAATGTGAAAAATTCCCTCTTAAGATCTCAGCACCCTGCTCTTTACATTTGTGTTGAAATAGATAGGTTATCTGTCTCTGAATTTCTGAAATCTGTTACACAACTATTATTAATCTTATAGCAGTTAAATCTCAGTTCATACTCAAATCTCACACACTTATTTGCTTCACTATGCTACTACGTCTGCTGCTCTTTTTTACTTTTGATAGCTTAAATAGTCATTATAATCCCTGAAATTTGACCCCACCTGTTCTAGTTCATTACTCTCAATTATTGGAATGTGTCAAAATTTATAATTATAATTATACTATTTGTACTTATTTATGACAGCAAGTAAATATGAGCTTATGGTTAATTTCATACACTTTTGCTATGCTCTGCTTTGCTGCTGCATTTGTTTCTGTTGTGTCTATTTTGAAACAGCTTAAATGACCCAATTCTAGTGCATTGTCATTAACTGTTGACAGACTATATTGCCGAGTTATGATATCCAATCTGGTAGGCAATGTTTCGATCTGAAAAAGTACTTCATAGTGAACATTAAACTGCCTTAAATACTCAATCTGTTACAGCAGTTTGTGAATGCTTAAATCTGTTTCTGTTTTCAGTTTCCTTTATATGATTTAAGCTCTGTTCTTCCAGCATTTCTTCTTTCAGCATGTCACTGTTTCTCCTGGTCTATCGAAGTATACAAATATAAGCATACTGTTCATTTTATATGATATATGGCATTAGCTTACTGAAGGTAATTGGAATAAGACTTTTGTAGCTAGATAGTTTATTTTGGGTAAATGTAGGTAGACAACATATCTCTGATGGAAAGCACAGATTATGAAGGATCCACTTAATCGTCTGCTACATCTAGAAGAGTGGCCTAATTCTGTGTTAGCATCGCCTTATTTCTGTTATTATTTTAACTGTTACTGTTACAACCTATGAATACAATTAGAACTGTAACACCCCCGAATCACAACCAACAATTAAACGACGCGCCTAAGTTAGCAGTAGAAGTCTACGCAGCGGTTTCGAACTCTATTCGGGTGCTACAGACGCCAACCACCCACGTGGTTGACAGACCACATTACTAACACCAAGTTACGGTCTGAATGACTGGAAGTCCAACCTTAACGAAATCCAAATACAATATAAAGTACAACCCAAGTACCGAGCATCTACAGTTTAGTTAACAACTTAAACAACATAACTCATACATAAGAAAGCATACTACTTAAAGTCTTGCCATGTGGACTACCCCTATATGATAGTCACCCTTGCCTACTCTCCGTTATCGTCTGGCACAAGACCTGAAAAAAATTGGGTGTGAAGGACTCAGCAAACTACGCTGAGTATGAACGTGTGAAGCCCGCATGTTACCGGGCCACACGACTAATTGGTCGAATATTATTAAGTCCATTATACATGCTATGATAAAGCAGTAAAGCACACATCAGTACATCATGATATCTTACACACTCATCGGTAGCATAACAATATCAGCAAGCAACCAAGCACATCTTGCAAGTAGCACAGCAATATCAATAAGCAACCAAGCACGTAACTCATCACAACAAGCTGCTAATGTAGCAGCAACAGTCAAGTACATAATACAAAGTGTGGGTAGGTATATTATACCGTCGATCCTCACTATGGGATCATTCAAGAGATTTCGTACTGTTTTCTTGTTCTCATTCCACATGTTTTCCTTTCTTTCCTTGCACCGAGTCAGGGGATATAAGTTAGATCCCGAGACTTTGCTATGTAGGTGCTATTAATTCCTTGTTTCTTAAAGGATCACATTTGTGACTTTCTCTTGTTTGTTTGATCTCATTACACAAGTTTTCCTTTATTCTCTGGCACCGAGTCAGGGGATATAGATTAGATCCCGAGACATCATTATGTAGGTGCTAATCGTTCCTTGTTTCTTTAAGGATTATTTGTGAATTCTTTTATCACCGCACGTTGGAGGACGTCTCCTCCATAGCTAGTCCCCCATTCCCCACACCCAGGGTCAAGGAAGCGAAGTCACCTCTAGACTCCGGATGTGCTTCACCAATTGTCACTCCCCCATTCCCGACACCCAGGGTCAAGGAAGCGGAAGTCACCTCTGGACTCCGGGATGTGTTTCACCAACTTGTCACTCCCCCATTCCCGACACCCAGGGTCAAGGAAGCGGAAGTCACCTCTGGACTCCGGGATGTGCTTCACCAAAATATTCCATCATAGACGGTCGAAGGATCTGATGCAGATACCAACTCCCGATCATCCATACCGCGCGGCCCGAGCTGTTGTCTTCCCGGGTTATTCTCATGTTTCACAGTTGATACTTTTCGTTTCATTATCATTATAATCTCGACACCATAGTGGGTGTCATTAGCGGTCCTCTAAAGTTAGAGAGGATTCGTCTCTTTGTATAGTTCTTTTGTTTTGTCTACGTGGTTCGTCATGTCTCACCAAAGGAGACTTGCTCTTCATTAACATTAATGAATAGACACCATAGTGGGTGTCATGGTACGTCCTCCATAGTTAGAGAGGAGTTCCCCTTTATAGCATTTTCTTTGTTTCCATAGTTCGTTGTGGTTCTCGTTTAGTTTTCCCTTTATGTAGTTTCTTTGGTTACATAGTTCGTTGCGTTTCATCTCAAAGTTCCATAACGCGAAAGGGACTAAACTACTGTGTGCGCGCAATGATACACAACAATGATATAAAAATCATACAACATAATAAACAAGCAATCCAATTTCAGGCTTTGATCTTATGTCATTTTCACACACAAGGCACACAGCACACAAGGCAAACAAGCCGTGTAACACGGCAACATACGAACCACACATGTCCATACCTTATACGAAGGCACGACTTGTCTTACACTCGAAGTCCCGGTCGGAGCTCGCTACGGTCCTAGAGGTAATTAAAACAGTGTGTCAGCTTTATGATTTTATGCACAACCGTGGTGACATTTTTCCTAACTTATTCTATGTTAACTTGTACAATACTCCATGTGGGCCCTTATGTACTTAGCTTATGTTAACCTTAGAAACTTCCAAAGTATTAACCTTGATCTTACTCCTAGGGCAAACACACCCTTGTTTTACACGTTGGCTAAGTCCTTTTTCCCTAACTGATGTTTTGGAGCGTTATAAGAGTTAACTTTGTAACATGTTTATATAAGATAGATTTGCATTTGCCTACGAGGTATTCTCTCCTTAGCTGGAGAGGTTAGCACTATTTTAACCTCATTACCATAATGATATAGTCTCCAAGATACTCTTAGACGCTATTTATATAGAACCCTTAAAGTTCCAAACTGACACACGATCTCCAAGATTTTCCTTGGTCTACTTCACTCTTAATGTATTGGATTGATTACTAATTCTCCTCAAAGTGTTTCCCCTCTTAGGTTGATGTATTAACAGGGTTATAAGTTCAATTACCGGCCATTTCAACACTCTCAGTCCCTGCTGTATCTCAGTTATACAGAAGTTTATATTATCGAAGCTCTGAAACCAAAATCTATATAGTTTCTCTTGATTCCTGTTTTAGTAAGTTCATCTGATGATTAATCCTTCCCCACAGTATCTACCCAATTAGCCATGGGTGTTATTAAGGTTTTTATTTCAAGACTGACCCAACACAAGACTCATAACGTACCTGTAACTCTGTTATACAGAAATAGCAAGATTCTGAAAAAAAAACTGAAACCAAAATCTGTACATCACCTATTCCTCTTGCTTTTAGTTCCTTAATCAGTGTCCAAATTTTCCCAAAGTCTTTCTAGCTTCACTCCAGTGTAATAGAAATGTTTCAGGAACATTAGAATCTCATCGCACTCGATCTAAGCCCTTTGTACGAGCTATACAGAAACCCACCTTCAGGAAAACTAGGAACTGTCAGTTCACAATCTGGGGTTCTTTCTGCCTTCTGTTCGGTTTGTTTACCTATCTGTTACAAAAAAAACTCTCCTAAAGTGCTTCCACACGTAGTTAGGTATCCTAACACAAGTTTACACTCGAAAGCAACTCCAAAAAGACCTCTGTCACATGGTTTTACAGAGACACTAGCTCCAGAAAGACTGGAACTGCAACTGAAACCATAACCTGAAACCAGAACCGATATAACTCCCTATTTTTTTTCTCAACTTGTCTACACTTGATTTATGGGTTAACAACATCTTAAACATGAGGCTAATCCCAAAACCACATTGACAGCCCCTATGAACAACCTTATACAGAACTTAATAATCTGAACTGAAATAGAAGACAACATTTATAACTTAAAACTGGTAGCTATTATTTCACTTTGTTTTTCTTTTCTTTTCTGTTTCAAGTCTGCCTTCTGTTCTCTTCCAAAATGTCTGCACTTAGTTAGTGTATTAATAAACTTTTTAGACAAAAGAACGGACCAAGACCATATCAGCCGATGTCTCCAAGTTTTCTCTGCACATAACCAGAAACTGATAAGCTGATTTACTAACTTCTGTTTCCCATCCGATCCTTTATTCTCTTTTCTCTTGTCCATAGTTACCTGGATTCCTAAGTCCTCAAATGATTTACCAGCTTCATTTCCCTCTGTAATAATACTTCTAATTCATACCAAAGACACCACTACTCTCCTAATATCCCAGTAAATCTGTTACAGCAAACAGAAACACTTCCAGAACCAAACAACAAGAACTAAACAGAAACAGAAACTGATATGTCTTTCCTCATTTTCCCAGCTTAACTATAACTTGGTTTATGTGTTAACAGCTTATTTTTTTTTCTTTTAGACTCAAGAACAATCCTAACCCACGAGGACAACTCCTCTGAATATCATTGCACAGACCTAACAAAACTGAAAACTGTACTAATGTACTGCTGCAGATTCCCTACTGCTGTCTTGTTTTCTGTTTTCTAACCTACTGTGATCTGTTTCTATTTCTTTTTCTTCAAAATTCTTTAGTTGCCTAGTTAGTTTGTTAGTGTGATTTTATTCTCGAGAGCAACCCACCAAAACAGATTCACACCTCCACATTTAAGCTACTGAAGAGTTGTTACACAGAGAGGCCGAGAATATAGGTCTGAAAATTGAACTGGGGTGTTTTCCTATTTTCAGTTCTTTAATCTATCCTTTAACCACTCCCAAAGTATTCATAACTTACTGAGTTGTGTTGGAAGTGTTTAGTAAGTTTTCATCCTCACAACGAACCCAAAACACTGCTGTTACAACTACAGAAACATGCTTATACTGAAGCCAGAAAGATTCCCATTGGCTAAAACAAGACTGAAATTATGAGATTTATTTCTTTCTGTTCTGTGATCAGTTTTCTGCTTTGTTCCTGAATTGGGTTTCAGTTCACTCTCAGTACTAGCTCCAGTAGATTAGGGTGTGACAGTTTTTTTTGTTAACAGTACTAACAGACCTCAAAGTGGCCTAAACACCGACTAGACAGAACCTGAAACTGAAGTCAAGCACTGATGTAAGCTTTTCTATTTTTCTTCTGTTCTTGTATTGAATCAGTTTTTCCTGTTTTTCCTAACCCCACAAGGTTGTTTACTGCCTAGATAATTTGGTTAGTAAGATTTTAAGTTCATCATTGGATCAACACCATTTAGATAATACTTCTGAATACAGGTGGTGTAGAGATGCTTTAGACACACGTTTCTGCAACACCCAATATTCCATATCAGTAGTGTGTGGGCTCTTTAACTCTCAGTAGCTGGCATTTTTTTTAGACGATGCATCAGAACTACAGCTCCCAATTAGTTCATTAAGTAACACATTTTTTTTATTTTTCCTCACAACCCTACACATGCAAGTGGCTTATCAGAAACGCATTCCAAAGAAAACAGTACAGATTATTTGGACCAGCTTACTACCTTGTGTTCCTTTCTTTTTCCTTCCCTGCAGTTGGTTCTTCTTGATCCACTCTTGATGAAAGTGTGAAACTCTCAGGGCCTTGAACTGAAGAGAGCACCCACGGTTAGCCTTGACAAAATCAGGAGAAAGAGGACAGGGAGCTAGGGAAAACTGTCCAGGTGTTGGATCTGGTAATCCAAATGAAACAGGCAGTGGAAAACTGATCTACACGTTACCTGGTCATGTTACTCTTTGAAACAGAAATGGGTTGTTGTGCGTGGGAACCTGATGCACTCTTCATGGGTTCAATTTTCCAGACGGAGTCAAGCAAAAATTGAGGAGAAAAATGGGTTAGGCCATAGAGAATCTCGGACATGAGAACAGAAGGGAATAAAAAAGGGCTGAAACAACATGTTTAGATTCTCGGACAAAACCAACAGAGGGGTATGTTTGTTTCTGTTTTACCTGCTGATTCCTGGCCACAATGCTCCAGATTCTGTGGTTTCTCAGGAGTTCAAATTTTTGATCGACCAGGCAAGAGGGAAGAGACCGAGGAACTAGGAGTTCGCTGCTTCACAAGGAAAGAGTCAAGAATGATTATTGATAAGTGTGAAACATATAGGCTTTTTAGGGTTTAAATACCTTATAATTTGTAACAATTCAGGCAATGTTTCCCACTTATTATGTGTTTTTCCTAAAGATTGTTGCTTTGATAAGAACTGATGTGTTATATATGTTAAATGCAGGAAAAACCCAGGAAATAAAGATTATACATCATAAGGATTACAACACAA
Source organism: Limonium bicolor (assembly GCA_023374045.1). Lineage (NCBI taxonomy): Eukaryota > Viridiplantae > Streptophyta > Magnoliopsida > Caryophyllales > Plumbaginaceae > Limonium > Limonium bicolor. The sequence goes on from CM041777.1 coordinate 440,442,547, forward strand.
CAAACGGGGAACAAATCAGGAGAAGAGATAGAAAAACTGGTCTTGTCCGGATCAGTTTGGCCGGACACAAAGCCGGACATCTCTTGTCCGGATCTAAATGGGCCGGACGCAATCCGGACATGACTAAAATTCCAGATCCGAGAATTCGCGATCCAGATCTGAAACTCTGTGAGACGTCCGGATCCGGACACAATCCGGACACGATCCGGACGTCACACAGAATTGAAAAATAAAAATGCACGCACCGATCGGCTAATTATCAACAGACAGTCGGCATGAAACAAGGGAGCGGCGCACTGAAGATTGATTAATACAGCTCCATCCTCAATCAGAGTCTCCACCCACACAAACGTCAAAACCTCCACTAAACCATGTCTAACTCCCTAATCCTATATAAACTTCCTTCTGCTTTCATTTCAATTCGCACCTGACTTCACAGTCCTCCCCCTCTCTAACTCTCTCACTCACCTTACGCTCCATCTCCATTCATTCTTCTATCTTCTTCATATCTCAGCCCAGTTCATCATCCTCGCTAAAATCTCTCCGTAACTACTCGCTTCCATTCACACACATACCCCGTATCCATACACACCATTTTAGCCTTGTCCGACCCTTGTCCGGATCCGGACAAGCTCCTTCCACCCACGTCCGGATCACGTCCGACCCAGACAGATCCGGACATCTCACGTCCGACCCCTGTCCGACCCTATTTAGCCGGACACCTCACAAAAATCACCAAAACTTCCACTTTCGCCCATTTCACCCAATCCACTCCATTATCACCAAGATCAATCTTCAAGCTAGCACGGAGCAAGGACAAAGGACGGAGCGAGCAAGAAGATCTTCATAACAGATGATTCCTTCTAACTCTCTCTTATTTATGATTATAACTACTATGTCTAGCTAAAAGGATTTACTCTAGGGGAAGGGATGTTGTAATTAGTTAAACTCTGCATTATTTTGCTGCTTGTTGAGACAATTTGGATTGTTCAGGTTAATGCTTTTAAGTGCTTTTAATAAACGTTGCTAAGTTATTATAAGCCCTCGAATCATGTTATGATCAGATAAGGTGATTAGCATTGACGGTCCTATTAACCTGTTACCTGTGATAATTGCAATCGGATAGATTACTCTAGTCACTAGGAGCTTTAGTCCGGATTGAACCAACCAGACTAGTAATTCTGTGCATTAAAGCCATCTAGATATACTTGCTAGGACTAGACTAGAACTACATGCCCTGTCTAGATGAGCTATCTGGAATTATGACTTAATACAGAATAGATAATTGAGAATTACAAGCCGATCCAAGTCTCCACTTAAGCAGTAGAATATGCAAACCTAGCTAGTGAAACAACTCCCTGAACCTAGGGTACCGTTCACACTCCCAAAACTATCACTTTACTTTATCTGTTATTTACTTTCCTGTTATTTATTTGCAACCCAAAACCAAAACAAAAACCCCCTTTCGAGTTAACCAATACCTAAGGCTAGACTTACTCATCAAGTCCCGTGGATTGACACCCCGGTCGCTTCTTTAATTACTATACTATTTCAACCGGGATTTTTGCAACCTGACGATATATTAAACTATTGAATTCTAGGATTATTTCTTAGTATTTAATACACCAAATATTATCGTTTGCAAAATGGCGCCGTTGCCGGGGACTTGACTTTTGTCTAGTCCCTAGCCTTGGTTAATTTGTTACTTTATCACAACACACTGTTATAATCATTTGTTTTGTAATATATTTTGATTTTAATTTATTTTGTGTGCCATTTTCATTACTTTAAAAACTCACTCATTTTGTTCCTTTTTCTCGGGCTGATTATAAGCGCCTAGTGGATGCGCAGAACGCGCTCAACTGGTCCCCCAGACACAAACTTCGATCCTGAAATCGAAAGAGTCTACCTCCAAGCTCTGAGAGCAAGAAGGCAGCTTGACTTCAACATGGCGGCAAATCATGACCAAATTGGAGGAGGTGCAGTGACTCAGTATACAATGGGAAGGATAAACAGACCACCAGCCACACCAAGACGAGGGCCAGTGGTTCTACCCAATCTAACTGCAGAACTCATAGCCGATTGGCAAAAGGTAAAACCTTCTCACCAATCCAATGCGGTTAGAAATCACCCTGCAGGTACTTTTTCAGGTGCAGACCCATCGGATACATTGGACCATGTACATCGCTTTCTTGTACACTTGGACTCTCTTGGTTTATCTCAAGGATTGGAGGAGTACGCCAGATTGAGCCTGTTCCAGCACAGCTTGTCAGGAGAAGCCTCGAAATGGTTCCACAGACTACCGCCAGACATCATTACCACCTGGGAGCAGATGATGGACAAATTCTACGAGAAGTACATTCCCATCTCTCGGACACGACAAATGATTGCCGACCTGATGGCATTCAAACAGAAGGGAAATGAGACAGTCTGTGAGGTGTGGACCGATTCAAGGAGCTACTCCGACAGTGCCCTCATCATGGTCAGGACATCACTTCACTAGCTCAGGGATTCTTCCAGGGGTTGAAAGACGAACACAGAGGCGAGATAAGATCCGGCATAGGAGGAAACCTGCTAGCAAAAAGTGGGGAGGAGTTCATGGCAGCTATGGAGTCCTACTGTGAGGAGCTTCGTCAATGGAGCAGCAGTGGAGGACGAGTATTTTCAATAGGTCAGAGTTCTTCCCGAGCTCCAGACCCAATGATGGAACAGCTAGCCGCTGAGCAAGCACAGATGAGGACCACGATGGGAAGCATGGCGAAGATGCTCGAACAGCTCACCATGGGGCCAACCACCAGGCAATCCGCCAAGAAAATCTCTACAAACGAAGCTTGCTGCTCTCAATGTGGGGATGCACACGACTATGAGGACTGCCCACAAGTAGCCGAGATGAGGCAAACCGAGGAGGCCAATGTAATAGGCCAGTTCAACAACAGGCAACCCTGGGTGCAGAATCAGCACCAAAATCTGAGGTATGGAAATCCTAACAATGCACTTAATTCACATCAATTGCAGCCTCAGAGGACGAATCAGGGGGGACCACCCGGTTTTTCAAGGCCTCAATATAATCAATTCCGGCCACAGCAACCTCAAGCTCAGCAACCATCTTTGAGCTCAAACAATGCAAATTTAAAGGAGATGGTGGATAAGCTGATGGCTTCTCAAGAACAGCAACGGTAATCAACCAGAAACTAGAGAACGCCATGGTGGAGATGCAAGGAACAATGAGTCAGTTGACTCAATTCCTCATGCAGCAGAGACCTTCTGGATCATTGCCTTCCCAACCAGAAACCAATCCAAAAGAGCAGTTGAAGGCAGTGTCGGTCTCAGACGAAGACTGCGAGGATTCTGAAGCAGCAGCAGTTACCCTGAGAAGGGAGGAATTTAAAAGACCAAGTGGCAGGAAGCCGTACTGATGAAGAGACCGAGCCTCTTTCTAACACCGCCGGTGCACCATCAGGGCATCCCGCCCCTCCTGAGGTAGTTTCTGAGGAGACCCAGGCTCCTATTCCTTCTTCCTCTCTTTCTACTGCTGTTAAAAATAAAAAGGGGAAAATATCTGCAAAGGAACTTCCATTTCCAAACCGACTCAAAGAGCGAGAGCTCGATGACAATTTGGAAGATTTTTAGATGTTTTTAGAAAGCTGACTATTAATATCCCTCTTATTGATGCGATTAAGCAGATGCCGAATTATGCTAAATTTGTAAAGGATCTGATTTCGAATAAGAGGAAATATAAAGAGAAGGACACCATCCAGCTGACCGAAACTTGTTCAGCAGCTCTCCGACAGATGCTGCCTCCAAAGCGTGGTGATCCTGGTCAGCCCATCATCCCCTGTTCAATTGGAGACATGGATTGCGGATACGGTCTCTGCGATCTAGGAGCGAGCATCAACCTGATGCCATACACCATGTTTAAAAAGCTTCATGCAGGTGAGCTCGTTCCCATTCATTTCAGACTCCAGTTGGCTGATAGATCATCGATCACACCCAGAGGTATGGTTGAAAATGTAGTTGTTAGTGTGGGTAAGTTTTCTTCCCCGCTGATTTTGTGATCCTTGACATGGATGAAGATGTTGAGGTACCTCTGATTCTAGGTAGACCTTCCTCAGAACTGCAAAGACTGTTATTGATGTTGACAAGGGGAAGATTACCTTGAAATTCCATGATGAAGAATTAAGCTTTGATATAAATAAGATATGCGGAAAAACACTTCTTCTCAAGCTGTTTTCTCTGCTGATTTACTTGATAATTCTTATGATCTTGATGATGACCTATAGGAGTACTGATTCTTTTGATTCTTTGTTTAAGTTTTCTGATACTTTAGAACAGGTAATAAGTCGATCCATTGAGGATGACAAAGACAGTCTTGAGATGGCCTCGGTCGTCCAGCAGCTGAATCACGGGAAATCATACTTTCGTTCCTCCTCTCCTCCTGTGGAAAAGTTGGAACGATCCATCAAAGACCCATACCTTCAATAGAGAAGCCTCCTACCTTGGAACTTAAATCTCTCCCCTCCCATCTCAAATATGTTTTCTTGGCAGAGGGTAACACCCTGCCTGTTATTATCTCTGCATCTTTGTCTTTTGCAGGAATCTAGACTTCTGGAGGTGCTAAAGAAACATAAGAGTGCCATGGGATGGACAGTTGCTGACATCAAGGGATTAATCCGGGTTTCTGCACTCACCGGATTCATATGGAGGAGAATTACAAGGCAGTGAGACAGCCTCAGAGAAGGTTGAATCCAAATCTAAAGGAGGTGGTCAAGGCCGAGGTACTAAAGCTTCTTGATGCAGGTATTATCTACCCTATTTCTGACAGCCAGTGGGTATCCCAGTCCAGGTTGTTCCAAAGAAAGGGGGGATAGTTGCAGTGCCAAATGAGAAAGGTGAATTGGTACCCCAGAGGCAAACCACAGGTTGGAGGATGTGCATCGATTACAGGCGCTTGAATGAGGCCACAAGGAAGGACCATTTCCCACTACCATTTATTGATCAAATGTTGGAGCGGTTAGCAGGGAAAGAGTTCTACTGCTTCCTTGATGGGTACAGCGGTTATTTCCAGATTCCCATTGCACCAGAAGATCAGGAGAAGACTACCTCACCTGTCATCCTTATGGTACTTTTGCTTACAGGAGGATGCCCTTTGGTCTCTGCAATGCTCCAGCCACATTTCAGAGATGTATGATGGCTATTTTTAATGAATTTATTGAGAAAAGTATTGAAGTGTTCATGGACGACTTCTCTGTCTATGGACAAAGTTTGATTTGTCTGGAGCAATTAGACCAGATTTTGGCTCGCTGTGAGGACACTAACCTTGTGCTGAATTGGGAGAAGTGCCACTTCATGGTACAAGAAGGAATTGTGCTTGGGCATAAGGTGTCAAAAGAAGGCCTCCAGGTGGACAAGGCCAAGATCGAGGTAATAGAAAAACTGCCCCACCAAATTCAGTTAAAGATGTAAGATCTTTTCTTGGTCATGCAGGGTTTTACAGGAGGTTTATACAGGACTTTTCAAAAATTGCTAAACCCCTGTCAGACTTGCTTCAGAAGGACATCAAGTTTCAGTTTACAGAGGAGTGCTTGACAGCATTTCAGACTATCAAAGAGAAGCTCTGTTCAGCACCTATTGTGGTCCCACCAGATTGGTCTGAACCATTTGAGATCATGACGGATGCGAGTGACTATGCTGTTGGCGCGCACTATGTCAGAAGAGAGATAAAATGCTGAGGGTAATCACTTATGCTAGCAAGACCTTAATTGATGCACAGAATTATACTACTACAGAGAAGGAGTTGCTAGCTGTGGTGTTTGCTCTGGACAAGTTTCGACCATATCTGCTTGGTAGCAAGGATAGTCCACACCGATCATTCAGCCCTCAAGTACCTTTTTCAGAAAAATGAATCGAAACCAAGACTTCTGAGGTGGATCCTACTTCTCCAAGAATTCAATTTAGAAGTTGTGGAAAAGGGGAAGCTGAATGGAGTTGCTGATCACCTATCTAGACTTGATATCCCTGATGATGGAATCCCGATCAACGAATTCTTCCCTGATGAGACGGTGTTCAAAATTGGAAAGGTAGATGAACCATGGTATGCTGATTTAGTGAATTATCTTGCTACTGGTTTAATCCCTCATGACTACAGCTATAATCAGAGGAAGAAATTCTTGTCAGAAACCCGCCATTATATCTGGGAGGATCCATATCTGTTCAGGATCTGTGCTGATGGGTTGATGAGGCGATGTCTTCCAGATAAGGAGATCCAGAGTGTCATCGAATTCTGTCATGCTAAAGAGGCAGGTGGCCATCATGGTTATACAAGAACAGCTGCAAAGATACTGGAGTGTGGATTTTATTGGCCTACTCTACATAAAGATGTCCACCATTTCTGTTCCCATTGTGACCCATGTCAGAGGATGGGAAACATCTCCAGAAAGCATGAGATGCCTCAGAAAGGTATTCTTGAGGTAGAACTTTTTGACGTTTGGGGCATTGATTTCACAGGCCCTTCCTTCTATCTCATGGAAACCAGTATATCCTAGTAGCTGTAGATTATGTCTCCAAGTGGGTAGAAGCTATTCCATGCCACAATGCTGATTCCAAAACAGTGGTGAAATTCCTGAAGAAACATATATTCACCAGATTCGGGGTACCTAGGGCAATTATCAGTGATGGTGGCTCCCACTTCTGCAACCGAGCATTCGACTCCTAATGACTAAATATGGGGTGACTCACAAGGTGGCACTACCTTACCACCCCCAAACTAATGGTCTTGCAGAGGACTAATCGTGAGCTGAAATGGATCCTACAGAAGACGGTAAGTGCATCAAGGAAGGATTGGTCAATTAAATTAGATGATGCTTTGTGGGCATACCGGACTGCTTTCAAGACCCCTATAGGTATGTCTCCTTTTAAACTTGTGTATGGAAAAGCTTGCCATCTTCCAGTCGAATTAGAGCACAAAGCTTACTGGGCATTGAAAGCCCTGAATTTTGATATGCACACGGCTGGAGAGAAAAGAAAATTTCAACTATCTGAACTTGAGGAACTCAGAGAGCAAGCCTATGACAGTTCCCGAATTTATAAGGAGCGCACAAAAAGAATCCATGATCAGATGATTCATAAGAGAGAATTCAAAGTAGGAGATCTAGTGTTGCTCTATAATTCCAGGCTGCGCCTCTTTCCTGGTAAGTTGAAATCACATTGGGCAGGTCCATTCAAAGTTGTGGGGATCACTACTTATGGTGCTTATGAGCTAGAGAATAAGACAGGAGAAGTATTCAAAGTAAATGGTGCTCGATTGAAGAAGTACCTAGGCGATACCTTTTCTCAGCCTCCAGCACCAGGTATATCCTTAATTGAAAGCTCCAATTCCATAAATTCTATCTCTTCTATCTGTATTGCAGCACCACATCCCAAAGCATCCAAAAAGCCACGCCAGCAATGGTATTTCAAACTGAAGAAAGCTATTGCTAGCTGCTGTGGCGGCCCTTCTTGACCTTATCTGAAAAGTCTAGCCAGAGACTTTAACTCCGGGCAGCTTGGTGGGAGGCAACCCACCGGTTTGTATTTTTTGGTTTAGTTAATTTCCTCTTTTTTTTTATTTAACAGAGTGTTAATCACTATTGTGCAAACCGAAAGAGCCATGGCTCTTACTTTATAACTAATGGTTTTATCTGGTTCCACTTGAGTTCTTCTGGTTTTGCAGATTTAATCTTTCAGGTAATTCACTCTAAATGCTAAACTGAACTCAAGTGTGAGGAAGAATCATGGCAATGTTCATCAAGGATCAGGGAGTCCTTTAAACTCTTGCTATTTAATTTCTGCATGCCGTGTGATTTGTTTTTTATTTTTTTTATGTTAATTTACTTGATTAAGGTATTTTTAATTAGTGGTTTTAATTCAATTTATATAAAAAAAAAAGGAGACATTTTAACGTGTCCGGCTAAGCTTAGCCGGACACAGATCCGGTCACGATGAAACCCTAGCTGTCCGGATCCGGACAGAATCCGGACACCAATAAAACGCGCGTCGGTTTAAAATTTTCTTTTCTTCTCTTTCTCTTCTTTTCTTCTGCTACGGTCGTCTTCCTCCTTCCGACGCGGTTTCGAACCCAGCACAAACACCACCAAAACTCACCATTGTTCCTTCTACATTTCCACCCACCCAAAAACACCAGCACCACCGCGCATTTCCGACGCCGGCGACACCAAGACCCATCCCGACGCGCAGTACCGCCGACACCACCGTCTCTCTGAATTCTAACCCTCAATCGAATCAGGTTCTGAACATTCCAAATTTAAACGTCACTCTGTATCGATTTGGGTAGCTTAGGCTGATGTTTTGTGGATTGTGTGATTAAACTATGTGATGATATGCGAAAACGAGAAGGATTCTGTGAGAATATAGCAATTTCTGGTTGAACTTCTGTGCGTTTTCGAATTGCAGTTCGTGGCTATATTTTTTTTTAGGGTTCTGTGTGCGTCCGGACTGCGTCCGGCTAAGGTGACCCGGACGTAGGTCCGGACATGTGTAAAAATTTGAAAAATTTGTGCAATTGTTTTCTAGGTGATTGTGGTCTTGTTTACTGTTGTAGTGTGCAATGTTTGGCTGTTTGAAAGCCTTGTTTTGTGAATAAGCTATGTGAAATGATATGTTCAAATCGAACATGCTGCTCGATTGGTTTCGAGTTTTGTTGGGACTCTTAGTTCTGTTTGCTTACTGCTTCTGTTTATCTGATAGATGGCCCGCACTAGAGGTGGTCCTGCACGCAGAGGTTCCTCTTCGAGGAACCCACGCCCTGATGACGAGTCAGAGCCGGTCGAGTCACCACTCCGAGAGGATGGTTTCAGATCCGCTACCACCAGGGCTTGGTACGACAGGGGTGGCGCCTTCGTCATAGAGAGACGCATTACAGACGAGGCAGTAGCTGAGACCGGGCTTTCTGCCATATTCGAGGGTATTGGCGCCAGCAGTATCCTGCGCATGGGCGTGGGTGTTTTCTCCCCAGAGCTGGTCCGCGAATTCTACGCCAATGCTGTGGCGTCAGACACGACACACAGCATTACTTCATACGTACAGCACTATGAGGTGGAGGTAACCCCTGAGACCCTTTCTGCTTTATTATTCCTCCCAGACGACCATGATAGGCATGTAGATTTTTCGGAGGATGCACTTAGGCAGAGTAAGTCTAGGTGGTTACTAGAGGTCGGGAGTACTACTCGCCGACGAGGTGAGGAGAACAAGACTGTATTACCATATGCCATTCTCCCATCCCTTCAGCAGAGGACCCTAGCTGAGATCCTCAGTCATCAGATCCGGCCTCAGGCTGGGAATGATGCTTCTGACGAGGATTGTGTCCTCCTAGACTACCTCCTAGCCTCACCACATCAGCCAGCCCAGCAGCTCTCCCCCTTTCATCATGTTTAGGCAGCTGCATAAGGTGTCACTTATCTGTGGACGAAGAAGAAGAAGATCACCCCATCTTCCCTATTACTATCTATCATCTTCTTGTCTCTACCTCCCCGAGGAGATCTTCACTGATATAGATGTGAGGGAGGGTGAGACACCCATCTCCCTTACGACCTTTAGGAGATGGGGCTTCTTGCGCCTTGACGACGGGAGCTGGGTGAAGGGCAGCTCGGGCCTAGGATCGGCTGGTACATCTGCGAGCTCCAGCTCCACACCGGCCACTGCTACCATGGCGCCCCCCACAGTCCCTGTGATGAGTTTCCCCAGAGATACAGACCATGATGGACTCCATTCTCCAGCAGCAGCAGAGGATGGAGCAGAGATTCGGGGGTATGGAGCAGCAGTTCGGTTTGTACAGGAGCAGGTAGGGGAGGTCCAGCAGCGCCAGGTGCGCATGGAGGGACATATCGACGAGATCCGCCAGACACAGGGCCACCTCCAGGCAGAGCAGATCTCCATCGCTGAGCGTTTAGAGCGCAGTGATGCTTTACACAGAGAGGCTGCTAGGTACATGGCAGATGCATCCACTCAGCAGGCCCAAACAGCCAGCTCATGCAGATGCTCATTGCCCAGTTGGGAGCGAGCGAGACCGCCACCGCCACACCGCCACCGCCTCAGTGATAGCCATTCTATTTTTACTGCTTTCTTTTCTTTTGTTGGTTTTTTTTTTGTATTTTTCTTTTCTTTTTCTTTGACTTATTTTTTTCCTTTTACTTGTTCAAACTAACGGAAACATGGGAATGTAGGAGAAGTGGTAATTGTTATGTTATGCAGTGTTTTAAATTCTAAATTGCTAAATTTATTGTTTCTCTGAGCAGTGCAGCGTTCTAAAATGATTACTTTACATGTCATCTCTACTGCGAAACAAAGGGCTATAAGTACAGGAAATGGAACCACACTACTTGCGAATGTCTGCTAAGCTTAAACTATGGGGAGTATTCTTTCTCTAAATATGATTCATTCGATTCAAATATTCTCTGTAGTTCGAGTTAATGCACTTTATTCTGTGGTTGTACTTGCCAGTGAAAATATAGCAACTCTTAATCTGCACACAACATATACTGTCTGTGACTCATAAGGAATCTCTCGACCCCTGCCAAACTTCAAGTGTGAGGAAAACATCTTCCTCAACCCATAACACCAGGGGAGTCTCTGTTCATAGTTTCACTTATTTATGTTCCACATTTGTTGCGTTGAGGGTTAATTATGGCATATGCATCTTTTATGAGCATAGCATGTTTTGAAAGCTCTTTTCTCTGTTTTTCTTCTTTGACCAATGAGGACATTGCTCATCTTAAGTGTGAGGAAGGAGAGACCTTTCCCTGAAAACATGCTACTTGTTAATGCCACACTTGCTTTTGTGCTTCTCTAATGCCTGTGCACAACGAGTGTTGTTAAACCAAAGTGAAAACCGTTGGAATCTTTTTGTTTGATGAGGTTTGTATAAAAATAGTTTTATTTAAAAATACTCTCTTTTCACTAAAAATCTGGTAGATTGGCTAATTGTGGAAACCAGATTATTTTAGCTTGGGATTTTGGAAATGAAGTGAATGTTTGGAATGAAAAAGGGTAAGGCAAGGTACTCCACTGATCAAAATTTTTTTCCTAACAATAGCAGGCCTCGTCTATCCGGTTATTAAGTCTTAAGGGTGCCTTATCACCTATCTACCTAAGGTCTCGTGATCTGGGATAGTTGGCCCAACACCGTTACATGGATAGAGAGAAAAGTCTGGGTTACGGAATAAACTCTGCAATTCACAATATTTCGTTTGTTTTGTATATAATTCTTGGAAGAAGAATATTTTTGCATGTGAAAGAAAAGAATTCATTGCAGTTTAATTTTTTTTTGATCATGAGTACGTGGTGTTGAAAGGTATTGCGGAATAAGGCATTACTTCACACCCCTTGTCATCCAAAGGTTAGAGAAATGAAAATGGTGGAAAGTCCCAAGCTAAGCTAACTTGTTTTCTACAATCTAGCTTCTCCTATGCTTTTACAAAAATTGTTCCTGCTTCACTGTTTGTGAAAACCTACCTCAGAGAGCGAGATTATTCTTTCATTTATCACTTGGTTTGATTTCGCCCTGCACTTGTTTCAAATTTAAGATTACTTGAAGGTTTTAGAGATATTCTTATTCCTATTTTGCTTGAGGACAAGCAAAAGCTTAAGTGTGAGGAAGTTGATAAGTGTGAAACATATAGGCTTTTTAGGGTTTAAATACCTTATAATTTGTAACAATTCAGGCAATGTTTCCCACTTATTATGTGTTTTTCCTAAAGATTGTTGCTTTGATAAGAACTGATGTGTTATATATGTTAAATGCAGGAAAAACCCAGGAAATAAAGATTATACATCATAAGGATTACAACACAACAAACGGGGAACAAATCAGGAGAAGAGACAGAAAAACTGGTCTTGTCCGGATCAGTTTGGCCGGACACAAAGCCGGACATCTCTTGTCCGGATCTAAATGGGCCGGACGCAATCCGGACATGACTAAAATTCCAGATCCGAGAATTCGCGATCCAGATCTGAAACTCTGTGAGACGTCCGGATCCGGACACAATCCGGACACGATCCGGACGTCACACAGAATTGAAAAATAAAAATGCACGCACCGATCGGCTAATTATCAACAGACAGTCGGCATGAAACAAGGGAGCGGCGCACTGAAGATTGATTAATACAGCTCCATCCTCAATCAGAGTCTCCACCCACACAAACGTCAAAACCTCCACTAAACCATGTCTAACTCCCTAATCCTATATAAACTTCTTCTGCTTTCATTTCAATTCGCACCTGACTTCACAGTCCTCCCCTCTCTAACTCTCTCCTCAACTCTCTCACTCACTTACGCTCCATCTCCATTCATTCTTCTATCTTCTTCATATCTCAGCCCAGTTCATCATCCTCGCTAAAATCTCTCCGTAACTACTCGCTTCCATTCACACACATACCCGTATCCATACACACCATTTTAGCCTTGTCCGACCCTTGTCCGGATCCGGACAAGCTCCTTCCACCCACGTCCGGATCACGTCCGACCCAGACAGATCCGGACATCTCACGTCCGACCCCTGTCCGACCCTATTCAGCCGGACACCTCACAAAATCACCAAAACTTCCACTTTCGCCCATTTCACCCAATCCACTCCATTATCACCGAGATCAACCTTCAAGCTAGCACGGAGCAAGGACAAAGGACGGAGCGAGCAAGAAGATCTTCATAACAGATGATTCCTTCTAACTCTCTCTTATTTATGATTATAACTACTATGTCTAGCTAAAAGGATTTACTCTAGGGGAAGGGATGTTGTAATTAGTTAAACTCTGCATTATTTTGCTGCTTGTTGAGACAATTTGGATTGTTCAGGTTAATGCTTTTAAGTGCTTTTAATAAACGTTGCTAAGTTATTATAAGCCCTCGAATCATGTTATGATCAGATAAGGTGATTAGCATTGACGGTCCTATTAACCTGTTACCTGTGATAATTGCAATCGGATAGATTACTCTAGTCACTAGGAGCTTTAGTCCGGATTGAACCAACCAGACTAGTAATTCTGTGCATTAAAGCCATCTAGATATACTTGCTAGGACTAGACTAGAACTACATGCCCTGTCTAGATGAGCTATCTGGAATTATGACTTAATACAGAATAGATAATTGAGAATTACAAGCCGATCCAAGTCTCCACTTAAGCAGTAGAATATGCAGAACCTAGCTAGTGAAACAACTCCCTGAACCTAGGTACCGTTCACACTCCCAAAACTATCACTTTACTTTATCTGCTATTTACTTTCCTGTTATTTATTTGCAACCCAAAACCAAAACAAAAACCCCCTTTCGAGTTAACCAATACCTAAGGCTAGACTTACTCATCAAGTCCCGTGGATTGACACCCCGGTCGCTTCTTTAATTACTATACTATTTCAACCGGGATTTTTGCAACCTAACGATATATTAAACTATTGAATTCTAGGATTATTTCTTAGTATTTAATACACCAAATATTATCGTTTGCAATTATGACTGTGTTTTTTTTGTACAGAAGCAATGAAACAGGAATGGGTCGCGATCAAGCAAGACAGAGTTTAGATGAAGCAGAAACTCAGCCATGCAAGCTTGGGCTTACCTTCACGCAAGGGAAAACAGCTAGGAAGGGGGAGGAAGTTCTGGGCATGTGACAACGTGGGCATGCGAGTGTGCAGAGGAAGAAACTGGTCTGAGTGTTTTATTAAGCCATGGGCACAAGGCAGGGGCGACTAATGCAGGAGATAAATTAGTCGTTAACGGTGGCAAGTTCCAATAGGAATCTGGTGTGCTCAGAATCTGAGGCGTGGGAGTTTGGTACGTTATGGCTCTGGAGCATAGGATTTTGAAACAGAACAGGCCCTGTCTCCACTGGAATCAGCAAGGCACATATTGGCTTATTAATTTCAGTTTAGTGAGTATATTAATCGCAGCTTAACCATAATCAGTAAGGGCCATCACTCTCTGTCTACTTCTCCACGTAACCAACAGTATTCCCCAAGCTGTCACATATTCGGTCTTAACAGGGGCAATACCGAGGAAGAACAAGGCTGTGCTAGTTTGGATTTTGTTCATTGTCCCCAGACAGAACCAGGAGATGTGCGTGGGTATTTTCGTCCTGTTTTGTCGATGATTAGCGATCTCAGGTAGGGAGAACGTGATTGTTTCTCTTTTTTTGTTTTATTCTAGAGACCTTGGTACTACTAGTTTTAATTCGTTAGTGTATAGTACTGAATTTGAGCACAGCTCATCCGGTTAAGACATTTAGGGAGTATACGGGAGGTGTGGGGTTCAAATCTCAATGGGAGCGTTTGCTCTTTTTTCTTCTTTTCTTCTCTCTCTCTTTTTTTTTAATATATAAGCTATATATATATACATCGCGTTTAGTTATTACTACTTTATTTTTGGGGGAACTATTTATTATACAACGTATCTATCATACGTTATGTACGCGACTACTTTATTTTGTTACGATGTTATGCAACGTTACTATTTATTATTACAACGTTATTATATCATAACGTTATGTACATGTATTCTCGTATTCGGACATATATAAGTACGACTATATTAAGATATAACGTTGCTAAATTTAATCATTCATAAATTATTTTATGTCCGAATTATATAACGCGTTATGATTTTATGCGTTAAATGTTCAGGGGTATTTCAAGAACGATGACTATAAGCAAAATTAGTTTGTGCTTGAACTAATATGATGAGCAATTATTAACTCACTTTTCAATTTGTTATACTGGTACTAAACTGAACATATGCGATGATAGTTTATGGGTTAGCCTATTAAGTAATCACTGGGATATGTAAACCCTGACCCAACTTCCTTGCCTCTTTTATATACAATTTGTTGCCGGTACTCAGATGATCATTCTAGTACCTCTAGGTCGGCATTTGTATGTAAACAAATTGGTGGTAAAAATGAAGCTTAGTTATATGATAGAATTTGATAGATGAGTAAGAGATGCTACATAAATTTTTGAGCAAAAAAAAGGAAGTTGTGAGTTTATGTGTGTTTATATACTGCTGATTTACTAGTGCGATAATGAGAGGCTAAAAAATGCACTGAGCAAAATATTATGCCACAACATCCCGCAAATGGTGTTGAACTTCTTGTGTGGTCATCGTCACACTCTATTTGCATTAAAGGTGGGAGAATTCATGGGTGGGGTTATAATAGCTATGGCCAGGCTGCAAATGAGAAGTCCACTTATGCTTGGTATCCTTCACCCGTTGATTGGTAAGATGGTTGTGGACAACCTCTTTAAGTTAGTTGTGGGTTTGATATGCTTTATTCGTCCCAATTTCTCTTTGCTTTTAGATATATATATATATATATATAGAGTATATTCTTAGACCTTTGTTCTGGCTCTAATTATGTACGTGAAAAACGAAGAACTTTATGCTGTAATAACGAATGGAGAATAAAAGACTATCCGACAGCCATGCCAGGCTGCTGTCACGTGATATTAATGTTTTCCAATTCTTCTACAATGACAACTGCTAACTTTTGCTTGTATTTGATTTTAGCTAGAACTCTGGTTATGTAATTATTGGCAAATTTTTTGCTTGTAGGTGTGTTGGTCAAGTGAAGAAGCTGGCTGCTGGTGGAGAACATTTTGCTTTTTTTTTTACTGATGCATGCTCTATAAAGGAGTTGTGTGAATTCAGTCTTGCAAATAGCATTAATATGGCAAATGCTGATGAGAAAGACTTGAAAGAAAACATAGGTAGGTTTCTCATATTGTCTCTGAGAAAGACTTGATAGAAAACACAGGTAGCCCCCTCAAAATGTTTTATCATCCAATACTTCTAGTATATCCAGCTATAGACAAACATACCTTGTCTTGTGAGGAAGCTGCGGATTGCTGCTTCTTGAATTGTTCATGCAGGTGAGTGGGAGCACACTATTATGTTAGATGCTTCTGTGTCTGGTGGAATTCTGGCTACATAGACTGGAACATTAACCTTCATGGTAAGCTTCATAATTTTCTTTCATCATGACTACTGTGATTCTCTGGTACAATGTTCCTTATGTGGTGATTGCGTTTGAAGTGGTAACTTGTTGAACCAGCTCTGATTCCCTTACATGCCTTAGTGAATTCAGTCTTCGCGGTCAATTAGTGTTACTATGGCAAATGATGACGAGATCGAAGATATTGTGTGAATTAACCAGCTTTGATGATGCCCTTGCATGCCTTTGTGAAAGACTGAGGTAAGGATAAGGAAAGGCTCTCAGCTTGTTTCTATCTCAGATTGTGCAGCAAAAATACAAAGCATGGGAGAAATTATAAATGAGCTTGTGGAGAGTTCTTGAACTTTTCTTATTGTTTTTGTTATGGAGTTTGTTATCTACAAAGCAGATGACATAGGATATGTTTCTGGTGGACATTATGTTTCTTAGATAATTGATTTAGAGTTATGTAAACAGGGTTCATGGAGGCAACTTGGACATGGAAGGTTCATGGAGGCGAGTTGCTTATCAGGAGCTGCTGTGGATGTGTTGACGAATCTTCATTTCTAAAAATTGAATTAGGTCTTGATGACTTATTGTTGATGATGGGAGAGAAAAAAAAGATGTATATACTGATTTGAATCACTCACTCACCTCATTTGTGGTCAAGTCTAAAAGTGGTATTTATCATACTTCAACATTGTATATGCTATTCTATTATTGTAACTGTAGCAGTATGTAAGCATATATTAGCATATTGTAAAACTCCAAACTAGATCCAAGCAGTGATGAATCAAGTGAAAACTTTGTTGTGTTTTGCACAACATTAAAAGATTCTAGTGTTACATTTTTATATTGTCAAACACAATGATTCTCCAGATTTAGACTAGGGGTATTCCTGATGAGTTTGGACAAAATATTATGTGAGGTGAATTCTAATGAAAATTGTTGAAAGCGTGATTTGATATAAACAAACTGACCACTACAAGGCTACCTGACCGCACATTAATGAGCTACCTGTATGTCCCTGTGATATAGTTACCTGAATTCTCTCTGGCCAAACTTTTTGACCAAACCTCTTGATACATGACTTATAGTCAAGGTTTACCACCATCTAGTCATAAAAATCGGCTATGTGGTCATAACAAAGTATGATCTAGTCATGTTACAATCACAAGTCTGTTTTTTGGCCAACATATCGAATTCTATACCCCTACAGGGCAACCCGACCGCATGCCAATGAGTTACCTGCCCGTTCTGTAACGACCCCAAAACCACCCTGGTTGAGAGACCGTTACACGCCACGCGCTTATTACCTAAGACACGCAAGACTACACTATCGAAACCCCAAAACAGAACTGATGCTCATAATTTACCAAATAAACGATTACAACATGTCTTTACAATACACAGGCGGAAGCCAAACTGAAATACAAAGCATAATCTAAATACAACTGGGCCCTAATGCCAAACAAACTAAATACAAAACTCAAATGCCAAAACGAAAAGTAAGAGCTGAATCTCCAAGCACGAACTAAAACCTGCAAATCAGACGGAGATAGGGGTGAGCAAAACTATTGCTCAGCAGGTGATAAACTTCATCAGCTGAGCATGCTCAAAACATAATCTGAACATACATACTTATACATATACATAAGCGCTTAGCCAGAGCGAAACCAGAGTCAAAGCGGAAGACTTTCAAATAGGCAGAAGTCTAAAACAGAAGAGGCTAAGCAGTGGTCAAAACATACACTTATTAGCAGAAGGTAAACTGAAGCTGAAAGCTTGACGAAATCAGAAAATTAAGAAACTTAGAAGCTTAAACACAATCAGAAGCTTAGCAAAATCAGAAGCTTAGCAAAATCAGAAGCTTAGCAAAATCCGGAACTTATCAGAAGGCGGTAAGCACACAGCAGACCGTCTCAAATCAAATACAGATAGAGAGCAACGAAGCAGAACGCTTATAAAGCAGAAATACCCAGCAGACAGAAAGCACACAGCAGTCCGTCGACGTTGAAAACAGACAGAGCAGACAGAAACAGATCACTTAGTAAACCAGAGGCTTTCAGAAGACAGAAAGCACATAGCAGTCTGTCAGAAATCAGAAACAGTTAGAGCTAACAAAACAGAACCCTTAACAATCAGAAGTGGGACACTAGCACCAAGCATAACACTCAGAAAGGGTTGAAGACCCATGGATCTAACAGATCCCTCGACAACGCAGAATGACCCGAAGGCCAAAGGGTTCGTCAACCCACAGAACAGATTGGGCATGACCCCACTCAGAATGACGTCTACATGGTATACCACGGAATAGCTCGACCCAGCCATTCACGGCTCAGAAACAAAGTAACTAGGTCCCAAAACAGAGGCTTAATCCAAACAGATCGAAGCTTAATACAGAGCAGAGCGGAAGTCTTAACCAGATCAGAACAGAAAGCGAAAGCTTAGCAAAATCAGAGAAGGATCTTACCAACGGAAAGCCTTAGTAAAACAGAAGTCGAACCCGATTAGTAAATACGAAAGCAAACCGAAGTCAAAGATTGGATCACATTTTCAGAGCAATTTAGGAATCAAAGGCTTATCAGAGGTCCTAAAATCAGGAAACAGTTAAACACATGCTAAAACACCTGAAAACAGATAGTACTCGGAAAGAGGAATCCAACGCCACAAACGGCACTCAAAACGGAGCTCAGACGAAGAAGTTATGGTGAAAACAGAGGGGTGTCCGAACTTGTGTCCGGACGTCTAAGTTCGAACACAGGTCGAACTCAAATCCGCAGAAAATTTCAAGGTGTCCGAACATCCAAGTTCGGACGGATGTTCGGACGTCCTTCGGAAAACAACTCGTGTGAAGTCCGAACATGTGTCCGAGCTTAAAGGTTCGGACACATGTCGAAGAGAAAATCAGAGGGCAAAAAACGGGGTGTGTCCGAACTTCCAAGTTCGGACACAGTGAAACTCTCAGAAAATCCAGACGCAACAGAGCGTGTCCGAAATTCCAAGTTCGGACGGAAGTTCGGACGCGCCGAAAAGCTCAATTTCCAGAACGAAATCAGATGCGAACAGAGTCCTCAAAACAATGTCAAAAATGCAGTACGAAACCAAAGTCTTTAAACCATAACCATGGCAGTTTAGAAAGTCAAAACCAAGACAAATCAGACAGAGATCGATCACCAAACATAGGGCAATCAAACAATCCGAACTCTCAAATCAGAAGCACTCAAACTCACAAAACAGAAGGGAACCATAGAGGTTGATTCACTATTGTCAAAGTAATACTTACATAACCAAAATACGCGAATCAAAACACTACCCACGGGGTTTTAACGCATTAGAAATGCAAATCAGAAATCACCCAAATCACCACAAATTAGAGTCAAATAAACATATGCGGAAACATTGACCGAAACCCCCGTGGGTGAACACACACAACTGAATCCATCTACCACCTACCTCACATCCGTAGCTACGCCATCTCTGCGGACTCTACGAATCGCCTTCCCAAATCTCCAGTCAAATGATAATCCCTCGAATTGAACACGCCCCAAAATACAAAATCAGAATTAGAAAGGAGAAGAGGAAACCTTAATGGAGAAGAGAACAATCTACAATCCAACCTGATTGACGACCGACGGACGAACACAATTCCATCTATAGACCTCCAGCGATTACAATTGAAAGAATTGAAGAAGAGGATGAGAAAGGGATGAGGTTTTGAGAGCGATGAAACTGTCGTGAATAGACTCAGGGAAGTGGAAGGAGAAAAATAACGTGAATAGAAGTTTAGAAAGGAAGAGAATAAATTAAAGAATTAAGAAGTCCCTTCCCTAACAAATAATAAATAAATAATAGAAGCATGCTATTTCTAATTCTCCTTCCTCAAGCTAGACAATAATATTAAGGAATGTCATAACACTCTAGTATAAGGTACAAATTAATCCGAACTCCCTTTGTGAATCAGAAGGAATATGATAAAAATAAAAAAAAAATTCTGGGCCATAACACGTTTTATGATGCAGACTACCTGATCCCCTCCGGGCAAACTTTTTTGATCAGGCCCTATCGATACCTGACTTATAGCTGAAGTTTACCACCATATAGTCATAAAAATCTACTCGGTGGTCATAAAAAAGTATGATCTAATCACGTTGCACACAGATCCGTTTTACGCTGGAATTTATCAAACATATATAATATATATATATATATTATATATATTAGATTTTTCCCAATAATATTTATATAACAGTGACAAAAAAGTTATAGTTTTAAATATTTTGCAAGTGTTTTTATTTTAGTTAAGCCTTTTGGTTGAGTAATTCTTTTTTATGCTTTTATAGGAAATAATAAACTAATTTTTAAAAGGTTAAGAAAATAGTAGTTATCCTATGACAAGTAATTTTAAAACTTGTGGGGGTATATTTTTATCTGTGGTCAAATTTGTAAAAGAAAATAATTCATACGAATATTAATTATTTTATGCTAATGCTATTTCCAATATTATATATATATATATATATATATATATATTATAAATACATATTTGGCCATGCACGTAAATCATTGTTGTGTGGCAGGTAGCCTTGAGGAGTTTGAACAAAATACACCGCGGGTAATTATATTTCTATACCCCTATAGGGCTACCAAACCGGACAAACATTGAGCTACCTGTCCGTCCTATGATGCAGCTACTTGAATCCCTCCCGGCCAAGCTTTTTGATCAGACCATCTCGATACCTGACTTATAAGCAACTTTTACCACCATCTTGCCATAAAAATCTACCATGCGGTCAGAAACTATGGAGAAAGTCATAAAAGTATGATCAGACCATCAGGTCCGTGACTGGATCATACTTTTTATGACCACATGGTAGATTGTTATGACAAGATGGTGGTAAAACTCTTCTGTAAGTCAGGTTTTGAGATGGTCTGGTAAAAAAGCTTGGCCGGAGAGGATTCAAGTAGCTGCATCACAGGACGAGTAGGTAGTTCAATGTTGTACAATCGGGTAGCCCTGGAGGGGTATACTATTCTATATGTTGTCTAAAAAAAAGGACCCGATGCCTACAAATTCAGTGATTGGATCATACTTTTTTATAACCATATGGTAGATTTTTATGACAAGATGATACTAAAACTCACCTGTAAGTCAGATATCGAGAGGGTCTGGTAAAAAAAGCTTGACCAAAGAGGATTCAGCTAACTACATCACAAGACGAACAGGTAATTCAATGTTATGAGATCGAGTAGCCCTGTAGGGGTATAGAATTCTATATATTGGCCAAAATTCAGACCTGATGTGTGCAAGGTGACTAGATCACACTTTAGATTGACCATATCGTAGATTTTCATGACAAAATGGTGGTACACATAATAAAAATCAGTTAAACCCAAAATTATAATACAAGTAAAGAAGCTACTCAAGCTTCAGATCACTCTTCTGAAAATCATGACAAAAGTGTTAAAAAGAAAATAAAGGGAAAACGGACATACCATAACGATCAACTGATGAAAAAAAATGTAAATCACTTCAATAGAAGTTTCTTTTCTTCATTTGAGGAAGAACGTAATAAATAACATGTCTGTACTTAAATCCCAAAGTATACATGACATCCAAAACAAATATTATATCAATCAACTGCAACCTTTCCCACATTTACAAGTGATGGTAGTCAACATTGTACTCTACAGTATCACAACTTATATCCTCCAAAGACGGATGCACCAATATTTATCTGTTCCTCTGCTTGCCCCCAACTTCCCTTTTGCCCCAGCTTCTTTACTATGATATCCCATCTTTCATTTCGTCATCTCCAGCTGAACTTGTGCACTTTAACTTCTTCTTTCATCTGTAGTGAAACAAAGTTATATTTTTGTCTTTAAATCAATATCTGCTCTCAAATACTCTAGATAAGAATTACAGTATGGTAATAGAGGTAAAGCAATAACAATACCTTCATCTTGTTGAATTTCATCCTCTGAACAAACCCTTCATACAACATAACATCTTCACAAGGTCCTCAATCCACACTGTCTCCCCTTGCTTGGAATTGGAAATCGGTACATTCATCTTACTTACTACAAATAAATGATTCAAAGACTCTGCATTGTAGGACAACCAAGTCTAAAATGAGGCACAAAAGTTATACAAACAATATGTCCCTACACTAAAAGGGAGAAGTGGTTAATAAAATATCAGAAATAGGGACAAGACCCAACCTTCCCCCCCCCCCCTTTCATTAACTCTCAAGCGAGCAACTGCCACTTTCAGCTAGAGTTTCAGGAAAAATGAACGATTGTGGAACATGAATATTTAGAGCCCGAGTCCAGAAAACAAAATTTGCCCTGAAAGAATAAACTTGTTGGATCATTTGCCCAGTACGGGAAAATAGCACCATGAAAACAAATCCCTATATTAAACATGAGAAATAAATATTGGACCTCTCCTCGAGTACAGAATGGCGCTTCACAAGAATCACAATTGGACAAAATCATGTGAGGTGCATACCATAGAAAGTATTCAAAAGTCAGCTCTCTGAAACATAGATATCCAGTCAGGCCACCTACAAGTCAAAAGTGACTTATATTAGCTTGTTGACATACAGAGGGGGGGGGGATCTGCCTTACTCATAGCCAGATATAGAACAAACATTAGAAGCATAATAGCAAACATAATTGGACACAAGGCATACAAGCTTGGGTAGGAAAAACGAACAGAGCCTTTGTTTTGCAGCTTTCAAAAATCTCAAAAGATCTTATAATTGTCACGTGGCCAATACGACCACAACATAAAGATAAATTGTCACATCCCCTACCCCGATCTGGTGGAGTATGATACTAGTATACTCAGCTCAATAATAAGTGGCTGCTTCCAGTATTTGACTTGCTCACTCTACAAAGACACATATTTACTTTGCTAAAAATTCTCACATATCAACAACTTAGAGCAATCAAAGTGTCTTCACTACTGAAACAATATAGCTATAATTAATTAAGACTTAAAGAGAGAAATCTCACTCAAGGTACAAGGGATAAACTAATACTACAAGAATTAAACTAATCAAGCATACGTACCTGACTGATAAATTAACATTTCAATTAGAAATATAGTATTACATAAATAAACAAAGCAACATGTGTTACCAGCACCACCCACTCCACTCTCGCTGACAAAACATGTCTAATTAGCACATAAGTTTCAATATCCTTATGGTTTTTTTATCAGAATATCCTTATGGGTTGTCGTATACTTATAAGTGCACCAGAACTTCGTATACATACATATAATAAGCTTGTAGGATAACTTGCAAAACAATAGGTGCAAGCTCAAAGCAAGAGGAAGCCTACTTTAAAGCATACAATTAACCACCACCGAAGTAGTAATATCTGCCTCACTAACTACAAGTGATGTGTACTATTTTACCAAAATCTCATGATGATACGTAGCATCTCCTAACTCACAATTTTAGCAGAGTTTTAGCCTAGAAAGGACTAAAATCATCTCTTTCCCCCTAACTTTTGAATTCCTCAACGACAATAAAACTCTGCATATAGTGCCCTAAAATTCCAAAAACTCAGTAAATTGTTTTTATCAACAATTCCGAACAAAGTGCGGGACGATGATACCTTGAAAAGAAACCGCATTGAGAAAATAGAATACAAGAAGAAAAAATAGAGCTCGCATCTTCCTGTCAATAGATTTGGTTAGGTTGTTGGAGCTAGTTTTACCTTCCTATTTTTGGCAAATTCCTAAAGACAGAAAAAAAGCAGGTTCTGGTGTTTAAGTCCAAGAATAACGGAGTGTCGATCTAAAATCTTTTTTTATCAATACGAATCATAATATCTATTTTACATATATCGATAATAGGAATTAATTACTATTAATTGCTTTGTTTTTACTTTTTAGGCATCTAGCTGAAAATTAACTGACAAATGCTAAGAGGTAAAAGCTACATCCAAAACACACACCTGCAGAGTAACCATAGCAACTCACCGCGTTTACAAAACTGGAAACATTAGTGCAAATTACTATCCCCACATACCTGCTAATACCCACACCACGATCAGATAAGCAAGTCTTCATAGTCAGGGTAATCACTATCATCCGAGAACTCGTAGTTGTCATCATCAGACATATAGAACTCATGCTCCAGCTCTTCAAGATGTTCAACATAATCACTGTCATAATCCGTTGTCTGGAAGTTGTAATCACTGGTCGAGTCGAGAGGCCGCTTGATGTCCCTTACCTTGTCTGCACATACCTTACCCAGACTCCCAGATAGATCGACATGAAAACAAGCTCGAAGGTCAAGGGATTCAAGGCACAAGCAATTATCAAGATGGCTTGCAGGCCTTCATTTGTCATTGCATTTCCTATCAATTGAAGGTGACGAATTTTAATACCCCGGACCTAAAAATGGTGATTAAATTACTCTAATATGATTTATAGAGGCCTAATGGTGCTTTGAGAGTATTGGTAAAGAGAATAAAACCAAAAGAAAAGAGAAAACTTGTAACACCCCATCCAACATTAACGCACTTAACAACAAACTGCAGCGGAAAACAAACTTCAACACATTACTTAACTTCTTGGTGTTACACGCCGTTAACCACCCACGTGGCTAACAAGGCTAATACATATACATTGTACCGGTCTGATGGGCTAAATTCCCGAGCGACTACACATTACCAACCCTTTTCATTAACAACAACAACAGCAACATACACCTTTCAACTGTACCGAGTATTTACAAACTGTTGCCGATAACAATTTCGGTCTTACTACACCTACTATATAAATACAACCTAAATGATTACCCATGTACAACGACTACCCCGTCCTACTCTCGAACGGCCTCCTGCTCTTTGTACCTGAAATAGGAAAAGAAGAGAAAGGGTGGCCCCTAAGGGGCTCAGCACCTTTGCTGGTATGGTAATCCCGCAGCCCACATGCTACCGGGCCACGCACAACTAATTGTCGTCTTAGCATGCGATTGATTATATTTAA
Source organism: Limonium bicolor (assembly GCA_023374045.1). Taxonomy (NCBI): domain Eukaryota; kingdom Viridiplantae; phylum Streptophyta; class Magnoliopsida; order Caryophyllales; family Plumbaginaceae; genus Limonium; species Limonium bicolor. Next base: position 440,467,529 of record CM041777.1, read on the forward strand.
ATCATGCATGCAACTGTAAACACAACACATAACATTTCGCCTCAATGGGCTCAACAAACGGATAATACATCCTTACTTGATAAGTCACTCATGGTATTCATTATCCCTAGAGTGTTCCTCCTCTAATGGAGCTACTTCCTTAATAGACGACACTTACCCTTAAATCAGGTTATCCTTAAACGCCTCTAATCACAACTGGGATTCATATCCATGATCCCCATACTCCATATCTTACAACATATAACATTCCTCACATAACAAAACATAACAACACTCACTAGTAGAAAAAGACCCTACCGCAGCGGTTGTTTGGTACCTATGGCAGCGGTTGAAAACCGCTGCGATGGGTGCCGCTGTGGTAGGTGAAACACCTAACGCAGCGGTTCTTTCAAAGAACCGCTGCGTAGACCTTTTTTTTAAAAAAAAAACACCTATCGCAGCGGTTCTTTAAGAACCGCTGCAATAGGTTTTTTTTTTTTTTTTTCCATTCCACCCTACAATTCTACCACACACACCCAAAATCAATCAAACCTGTTAAGATATAGCAATTAACAATGCCACCACAGTGGGGCATTAGATCAACCATTTCACCATTTAAATAGCCACCAAACCTATTACGGGCAATAATCCACTTACATTTACAAATTTGAGCAAATTAATCAAACATCTACAAAATCTTTACAAAACGACAATTGTTTCATGAGAATTTCAAAATCATCCTACTCAATCCTACCAAACCCTAGAAGCAACCTACATTAACGCTCATGAATTCTGCCCATTCTTCGAGCACCTCGGTTATATGTCCTTCGTTGTAACCGTCTACCAACTCTTCAAAAGCCTTGGAATTAACACAAAAAGAAATATGATTAGTTGCTAATAATACTTTGAGTTTAAGAATCAATGTTAAAAATTATCTACAAAACCAAAATATTTCGAGAATGCTACTTACCAGGTCTAGAGACTTCTCTGGCAAGAGTCTCGGTCCCGCTATCAAGTCACTCATAAACCGAATGACATAGTAGCCACATTCCGAACCTCCCGGCTGCTGTGGACACTGCACATGTATATACGTACATATTCAAAATCGATTTAACACATAAATTATAATACTGTTCCTATTTTAAAACTAATGAACATATTACAAAATTTGAATAAGGACTACAAAAATACCTTGACTACATTCCACGGAATCTTCTTAATCTCTCTCCTCGGACTTGCGTCATTACAGATACAAAGGCACTAGAATTCATACGCACAGATAAAGTAAAAGTTATCAACCGGATGATTAAGAAATAACTAAAAATTGATAATTAATCAAGTTAAGTAAATTCATCACCTCATCAACATGTTATATATAAGTGGCCTCTTGGGACGCAGAGATGCTGAGTCAAGCTGCAGGACTCTTGGGCTTTTTATACATAGAACGAGCAAAGACCAGTGTCGGCTGTTCATAGATTACAATACAGGCATAACTTAATTCAATCAATTACATAATACAAATATCATAATTTTTAAACTAACTTAACATTAGAAAATTCTTACCCTTGATGAAGAGGCAGCATTATGTAAGATTTATCTGCAACTGCACACGCATGTATCACATTCGACAAGTACTGGACCAACGCTTGGGGGTCAGATCCCATATTAGCTTCGGAACAGTAGTCAGGGCATAGGAACCCGAAACTACTATTCTCATGTACTTGGACCGCCTTGTCATCAATAAACCTGCACAATATAAAGAAACCAATATTATGAATTTAATTTTCAAATATACAGAGTAAAATGTGTACAACGTATGCTAATTACTCACATGCAAGCCGATTTGAGAATCGACGCACTCAACCAATCCTTCGTGAACAACTCCACAAAATCAGTAAGATAGATTTCAAAACTCTGAGCGCCTCTATAGTGAAAAAGATCCGGTCTTGGTTCCATTGTAACCGAATCTCTTCCTGGCGGCGTCATCAATAGTGTGGAGTGCAACAGTTTCAGCATGGGGGGTAAGGCATTCAGAACCGCCGGTTGTAGCAAATTCGATCTCATCACAACTCTAGTCGCGGATGCCATCGAAGGATTAGCTGGTGCAACAACTCTCTTTCCTTTTGCCTTATCAGAATTTGATTGAATGTGTTCCTAATATATTAATTTAAGTATATGTTTCTACTCTAGGATATGTTAAAGAATAAGTTTTTTCATGGGGTTACCTGCTGCTCCCCAAGCCTAATCAATCTACAGGGCCACTGTACTGCATTGGATTCAGCTTGACGAAGGGTGGATATGTCTGCACTGGGCACCGGTATCTGACAATCCGCGTAAGCAGGCGCGTAACCTTCAACAAGCACCCGGCATGGTACTCTCGGAGCGCTGTATTCCTCACGGTGTCTCCAGCACAAGACTTGAAAAGTTTTCCCCACCCTACTTCGACTTCGTCAACGCCAATCACTTGGAACAATGTGCAGTCAATTGGTTGCTAAATTTTCAAAATTAAAGATTTTAGATGCACATAAACAAGTGTATAATTTGTTTTTTTTTGTATTTGTAGTTAACATGTTGTTCTAACCTTGAGAGATGAATATGGAAATGGGTTGACGGAGTGAACACTACTGGGAGGCACTGCTGCGGGCTCTGATGCTTGTGCCTGATCTGGCGGTCTAGAAACCTCCTGACTCATCCTCTCAGAGCGATCATCTCCATAGCTTGAGCGATTGACTGCGAAATTCATTTCGTAGTCGCTGCTCGAGCTCCGCATTCTGGCGTAAGTGCTCCTCATATGTAATGCTCCCTGCAGACAGTGTCTCGACCCAGGATTACCGAAGGCTTGGCGTATACCGACATGACCACCAAAGCCTACTGCACGACCCGGATGATCCTTCTTCCCGAGAGCGCGGGAAAGTGGATCATCCTGCCTAACGGGCTGCCAAGTGCCCTGGGTGATCTGGGAGCTTAACTCTTCCTGTTATGGAGTTTAATAAGTCAATAAGGATACTTCGGTTTATTTAACTGCTATTGTTACTCTATAAATATAATAAACATTTTTTAAACTAAAAATCACTTACCATTTGGTTGATGACCTCTCTCGTGCGTCATCATACTCAGCAGGTGCCGCCGGATTTGAAGGTTTCTTCCGTCGACTTAAGTCCCAAACCTTCATCCTTCGTTCGCTGACATTCGAGCCCAGCTGGCAGCTTTTTTTTTGGCAGCAACCCCTCTTTCTCCCACTGCGGCACACGCTGAGCAATACTTGTACTCCCCATGTGATGGGGGTAACGATTTTTTTTTGCATTTTGTTGTTGTTTCTCACGTATAGCCTACATATGTATGAAAAGACAAATTATGCAAATAATATATGAAAAAGACGAATTAACCAAATGAACTGTAAGGACACTTTAAACATTTATCATACAAAAGAACAACTACTAGTGTGAAACTCACCTTGAACTCAGGGGTCAGACGCTTCGCAACAAACTCATTCCACTGCTCTTCAGTAATACCATCATATTTTTGCCACGGTGGTCTCCGATCATCCACATCTTCACCTTCTGCCTCCTCTATCTCTGCGGGCTCCTCACAGTAAATGTACTGCCTCGTGAGCAGAGATCTGAAGTCTTTGAATTGTGTGGCAATCCCCTTCATCACATCATCCTTCAGAGAAGGATCTATACAGAATCGGTCCTATATGCACAAAAAAAATGGATTAGTGTAAAAAAGTAACTATATAAATCTTAAAACAAACTATTAAGTGTAACAAATACCTTGAGACGTTCAAATATCTGCTCCTTCAACGCCTGAGGCACTTGCTTCCAATTGTGGTTTATATTGAAATATGTACTCACCAAATGCCTGGCTAGAGCAGTGAAATCATTTTTCCAGGTACCCGTGGGCTGATTAAATTCATTGAACTCCAAAGGCTTTGTCGGGGGGCCTCTATTTGCTTTCAGCCCACGGGTTGCCCCTCGTTTTTTGGGTTTCTTGAGAGGCGGAGGAGCAACTTGTATCTCTTGTCCTTCCTGTGAAGGCCCTGCTGTCTCGGTCTGCTGTGGGGTGGTCTCTACGTCTGCTTTCTTTGATTTCTTTTTACCACCTCGTGTGGTGCGTTTTGCCGGTCTACTATCCCCAGTCAGGAGCAGTCCTATAGGATCATCAATAGGATCATCATCCACTGAGGAAAAAAACACACACACATTAGATCAATATTCATGGAACGATGTATAATTGCAAAAATAAACATAAATAATTAATTCTGATAACATTGTAACAACAATAATACGAATTATATAATGTAATTTCAACCAATGGTGTTACCTAGACATAGTAACATATATCATGATCTGTTTTCTACCCAAACCCCCTCATTATGGTCTGATCGAGCGTAGATGGTCTGAACATCATCATTTTGTAAATCATCAGTTGAATCATGCAACCCTGTATGCAACGATACAGTTTCATCTATCATCTCATTATCATCATCGTCGTTGTTTTCATCCTCAAACAAAACCGGTCTTCTCCCTGGAAGAACAACATGCCATCTACTAGCTTTTGGGTCTTCAACATAAAACACCTGGTCACAGTCTTTACCCAACACAAACTGATCTTCCTTATTAGTTGTAACACGTGAAAGATCAACCAAAATAAGTCCTTTATCATTTTGGAGTCCATGTCGGTTGTCCACCCAATTGCAGCGGAACAATAGAAACGAATCAATGTGATAGTTTAGTTCCCATATGTCCTCTATCACACCATAATACCAACTACTACTGCTCATTGGTTGAACCTGGTTACCTAGACCATATTCAGTCACCGATGCTTCAATTTTTACCCCACTGTTCTGATGTATTGATTTAGCATCTTGGCGTGCAGTGTAGTATGTGCATCCATTAATGTCATACCCTTCAAACGATACAACATCTGTTCCAGAACCAACAGCTAGACATCTGATTTCTTCACTGACATCTTCGGGGTTCAATGAAGCTTGCTCAAACACATATTCCTTAAACCATTGGACGAATACTCGATTTTGTTCTTTTTTAAGCCAGATACGGTTTTTGGTAGGGTTTTGTCGACTCAACTCAGCAATGTGAATATCGAAGTAGGGTTCAACAACCTCAAGGTGTTGTAGTACAAACAAATGTGCCTGATTAATAAGATCACGAGAGATACGAACAACCTTTTTGCCAATAACTCCTTTACCCTCAAATCTACCATGGTGACGTGGTTTGGGAATACCAATTGACTCTGCATCGTTCAAATAACTTGTTACGAATTCTGTGACTTCCTCAGTCACTGTTGCTTCGATGATACTGCCTTCCGGTCTATATCTGTTTTTCATTCTACCCTTCAGAATCCCCATATATCGTTCGAAAGGATACATGTAACGTAAGTAAACCGGACCACAATATTTGATCTCTCGGACAATATGCACTACTAAATGCACCATTATGTCGAAGAAAGATGGTGGGAAATAAATCTCAAGCTGGCATATTGTCACAACAATTTCATGTTGCAGATCATCGAGGGTGTCTGAGTCAATTGCCTTGCAGCAGACAGCGTTGAAGAAGAAACATAATCGAGTTAGAGCATTTCTGACATTTTCTGGTAATATCCCTCGTATTGCAACTGGAAGAAGATGCAACATTAACACATGATAATCATGAGATTTCATGCCTAACAGTTTCAAATCCTTCATAGAAACTAGGTTCTTCCAGTTTGAAGAGTACCCAGATGGTACCTTCAATGTGTGCAAACACTTGCAAAAACTTAATTTTTCACTCTTAGAGAGGGTATAACACGCAGGAGGTAGATATGTTCGCTTCTCATCCTCTATTGGGTGTAGTTCTTTCCGTATGCGCAACTCTTGCATATCTCTCCTCACCTTCAATCCGTCTTTCGTCTTGCCGGGTATGTTGAGCAAAGTACCACACACTGCCTCACCGACGTTCTTCACAATGTGCATGATATCCAAACAATGTCGAACAGGCAGATGCCGCCAATACGGTAGATCCCAAAAAATGGAATTTTTTCCAAATGTTCTTCGGCGGCTTGGATGTGTTTCCAAAGACATTTTCAATGTCTTTTACCTTTGCATACACTTCCTCTGAATTCAAAGGCAGACGAGCCACACGAGTCTCGGGCTCATTGTTGAACACTTTCGCTTTCTCGAACGGTAAGGATGGTCTACTGGAAGAAACCGTCGATGACACATAAACATTTTTGCCGCAGTGCTTCAGACGATCTGAACATGTGTCATCCTCACATACAGACAGTCAATTTGTGTATTTAACGCACGAAGGGTACAAAGGTGTCTTGATGCGTCCCAACAATCTTTGATACTCTTCTGGCTTATCGACAAAAGTATCCGCAACATTTTCTAACATTTCATCCTTTGCTCATCAGGTGAGTGGTCTCGCTGTCATCGAATCCTGAATCACTTAACGGTACCGACTCATTGATGGTATTGAAGGTGTGGCGGTACTTGCGTAACGTGGATCATGAGCACTTGATGAGTTGAAGCACTAGCTGCAACAGTTTCTCCATGAAAATTCCATCTTTTGTAATGTGGCATGAATCCACGGGACTTAAGATGAAATCTAATTTCCTCAATGTCTTCATATTTCCTTACGACCCCACAGTCAACAAGGACATGAAATATTGTCCGCCTTGTTATGTCCTTGTATTGCACTGCCGCTTTGAGAAACTCTTTCAGCTTCTCATCAAAATAGTGACCCCCTCGATCACCGTACATCCAGTCACGCTCCATTCTATATGTGAAAACAAAACAATGTTTAGAGTGATTTGTCTTTCAGTTTCGTCTGCATTTGTAGATGGAGCATGTTTCTACTGGATGTACGGTTGCAACCAAACTCAGCACTACTCTATGGTTATAACCTAACTAATGTAGCCTAAGTACTCTAAGTTCCAACGTAACTAATCTAGCCTTATTCTAACAATTCTAACACATTTAATTTAACAAGTATAAATTACTTACTGTTTTAAGGTTGTACAGAGGGGGAAGATAGGAGATGCTTTGGTGATGGGCTGGGAAAGTACTGGTACAAATCCAATAGCAGATTCAGAAGACCTGACAAAGAAAAGTAAAGATTCTTATACACAAATAACAAATAAAATTAATTAATAAGACTAATACGATCTAGAAAAAATTCGGCATGATCTTTGCGTAATCGTGTTAATCCCATGCTTATCATTAAGCATTCACCAACATCTTATTTACCACGACAAATAAATTCCACATTGGCAGCAACCATTCGCAATCACTTCAATATTAAACCACAACCACTTTTTTGCAATAATTAATTAAACAACAAAGAGAAAACATAGATGAAGATGTTACCTTTTCACTCTTACTTCACAGTAGAAGAAATGAGGAAAGAAGAAGTAGAGACCACCCCAATTACTGCAGACACGGAGACAGGGGGGAAGGCAAGGAAATAATATTAGGGGGGGCAGAAAATCCATTATTATAAGCATTATCATATTAAGAAATAAAAAAGATAACATCCAATAGATGATATTATTACCTTTCAGCTCATGCTGCACAACAGAAACAATTGAGGAAGAAGAGACCTAGAGACCACCCCAATTACTGCAGACAGCGGTGAAGCAAGGTATAATAATTAGGGGGGGCAAGAAACCATTACTACAAGCATTATCATATTAAGAACAAAATGATTGTAGTTATTCATTTTCTTTTCGTAGTAGTTTTTTACAATTTCAATCAATATGAATTTAAATTATAAATTTCTTTCATAGTAGTTTTATTTACAAGTATTACTTTAATTTCAGCACCAATTAGTCGTATTAAATTTGTCGAAAACAACATATTAAGCTAGTTTTTTACAGGATTTTTTAATTAATAGTCTATTTTTTTTGCAGGAATTATGTAAAATTATAATAGTCAACAACATATATACATATGAATTCTCAAACTTTTTCATGTCAACAATGATATATATGGTATGACATTGGTATCATGTAGTCATTATGTAATGAATTCAACATATAACGTTTAGATCTAATTAGTTTAGTAACAAAATTCAATACAATAATCTATTAAACTTGTTTTGAATTACAAACTTGTTTATTGCATCTATAAAATGAAAAGTTAAAACTTATAGTGTGGAAAAAAATTATAAATTATAAAATGGTATATAATATTGCACAAGTTATTTTATATAGTAGATGATGTTTAATGCATTATTTTATATTGATTTGCAATTTTTATTTTTAATATCTTTCATAGTTTCATAGTCATGTTATAATATTAGTTCTATATTTATATAATTAAAATTTATCATCCGTATCATTAACCCCGTTTTATCCGTATCCGTACTTCCGTATCGCATATTTATATAACTAAACTCCCATACCGTTTTTTACAACTTTGGGTTGTATGCAGAGGGCACAAACAACAACAATATCAACTCAGGCATTTTATCGAACACCTATATGCACAACTATTTATACTTGTTCAATAATCTATCTATATTCAAATTATGCACACACAACTAAACAATCAATAACTATATTACAACTAGTTATTCAATCAACAAGACAATAATTAACATATTTCGAAGTTACAAATCGAATTCGAACCTAGTGTTCCCGCTAGAAACCGACGATCGACGCCTGCGACCGGTTCTCTCTGTTGCGACGGCGACGGCAACTGCGGCGGCGGACGACGGAGGCGGCGCGGAAGGAGAAGGTGGCGGTGGTGGTGGCGGAGTCGCAGGCGTTACGAGAGGAATCGCCGTCGCCTTCTTCGTTCTCGAAATATTACAGAAGAGAATGAAGAGGGAGAAGACGAGTGAGTCGATTTGGGGGAAATAAAACAACTCTATCGCAGCGGTTCCTACTAAGACCGCTGAGATAGGTCTGTAAAAAAGACCTATCGCAGCAGGTTCTTAGTAGGAACCGCGCGATAGAGTTTTTTTTTTTAACGACCCTAGAGCAGCGGTTATTAAATACAACCGCTGAGATAGGTGTGGGGTTTTTTTAAAATCGGCCTATCTCAGCGGCTGTTTTTACAACCGCTGCGGTAGGGGCGCTGCGATAGACCATTTCTGTACTAGTGACTTTTCACGTTTCGACGTGCACATGATAACATCGCAATAGGAATTGCATTACAACAACATCACATAACATAACGGGAACAGTCCTCTTAGGAGCCGACCAAACATAGTTAATTCACTGATGAGCCTAGAGAATGTTGCCAGTCTCATGATAAGCTCGTTACATAACTCGTTACCGTCTCGTTAAATGAACGGATAACTTAACACAAGGTGTCTCGGATATAGTGATCCAAGCACACCGAACAACATAACATAGTATGCCCTGTGGCCCGACGTGAGTCAGTAATAGCCTTGGTTAAGCTAAAGGGAAGGTTGGGATCCAAATTGGAAAAACAACCATAACATACAGAGGGACGAACTAATATGACAACGACCCCCATATCACACGCGTGGCCGGAAACAGACCGGACTCCTCACCCCCGTTAGCACTTGTTAGAAGTTCAACATTGAACTTAATTAAACAATCACAACATTGGGTTAAGTCTTGTTAGACACACACAAGGGAAGGGAGAGTCATACATTCACACACAAACATCACACACAAACATCACATAACTAACTCACGCATGGCCGTGGTTAGAACGTTCCTTAGGTCGGAAACGTTATCACCGGATTACCATTCTCTTACGTTTACCTAATAGTGGTTAACTAGCCCTTCAAGCGCATTCGAGGTTACCGGTATCGGCACGTAAACACACAACAAACAATAACGACTATAACTCGTTTCATGATTTATCTTATAAACGTGGCAAACACACAGAAAAACACATTGGCATACAAGCCGGTTAGCACGGGTAATCCGGTAGGACACAGGTTGCAAGAAAACATACTGTCACCGGAGGTCCACTTTACCACGTCCACTTATGTTCCTCGAGCAATTCTCGAACAACTGATAACATTACATGTACTTTTATTAACTCGGGGTAACATGATGTTTAAAGTCTAATGCTATAACTTTTCCCCGTTAACTTAGTTACATAAACTTCACATTTTAACTTGTTTTACTTTTACATTTTAATACAACCTTTCCCCCACTAAATGGCATTATAACTCACTTAACAGTCCTTAACATTCTTATAACATCATTACTTAGTAATCACCATTTTTAGGCAATTTTCCCACCTTAAAACAAAGTTTTGGTCCATACAGGGCCTGTCCGAACTTGTGTCCGGACTTCCCAAGTTCGGACACAAGTCGAGACTCAAAACTGAATACAGACGCCTGTCCGAACTTGTGTCCGGAAGTTCGGACATGGGTCGAGGAAAATTAAATGAAGAAGCAGGTACGTCCGAACTTGTGTCCGGATTCCCAAGGTCGGACACAAGTCGAGACTCTGAAATTTTTTTACGCAACAGGCCTGTCCAAATTGTCCATGTCCGGACGGATGTTCGGACAAGGCAAAACACTCATTTTCTAAGCCTTTAAGCACTTAACCAATTTCACCAAATTCTCCTAAAGCCTCATAGTTTCCTAACATCATTTGGTACACTCACACCCTCATACAACATCCATAAAACTCATTTTCTATCTCCTTAATCACTTACTCATTTCATACCGAAATTCCTAACACTATGATATTCTCCTTAGGTTTTCTAAGTGGTGTTCCATACCTATGATAACCACTATGCCAATTATGTTTCCTCATCACTACCATCATCATCTCCCAAACATCTTTGCATTCTAAATCCTCTAGAACATTGCCAAAACCTTTTTTACATCTTAAAACACCATAATGCATGGCTTCTTCCACTAGTTGAACACTTAACCATTCTCAACACTTCCAAACTCACCAAAACTCTTATTTAAACGATTAGAAACTTCTTTATATTATCTAAATTTTGACATGGGTTTTCTAGCACATTGCTATACCAAAGCACATAGCTTTCACCATTAGACATCAAGAACACCTAAAACACCAAGAGTATTCTCACACACAAAACAACCTAGGTTTTCACCCTTTACAACAAAACACTTAATCATTTAATGCACATTCCTTACACACAAAACATATTGTTTTTCCTCCTTTAACCATCCAAGACACTCATTCACAAAGAATGTTCTTTACACACTCTAAATTCTCAAACTACACTACATCACAATAGTGCATAACTTAAATTGCTTGGCACTTAGGCCCTTAAATAAACATGGCTCTTAGGCCCTTAAATTGCATAAACCTTAAACATTGAATTTCCACATAGTATATTGCTTTAACCTGCAAAATACACTCAACATTACATATGCCCCTTAATAGTTTCCTGAGGCATTTCTAGGTCATTCCTTTGGCTCCTTAGGTATTTTATTACGCAAATCAAGCTCATTTTCCTAAGGCATTTAAACTACATTGAGATAGTTTGTTTACTCTTTTTCCTCACAAACTTCTTTCTGTTTCTTGTAAACCGGTAAGGAGTTTGGTTGTTTGTCAACTTTCAAACAAGGTACAAATAATAGAATGAGTATTCAGCATTATGCTTCATCTCATTGCAAACCCTAGGCACATATATTGTCTTAACACATTAAGGTAATTGTTTACCTTGGAATTGGAAGAGAACTTGAATAAGTATCAAGAGAGGACTCCTCCTATCCCTTGCAAGGTTCAAATGGAGCTAAAAAAGCAAGGTAAGACACCATTGTGAGGTGAATTTCAGACAACACAAAATATGATGGAAAACATCATTTTTCTTTGAGTTTCCTTACCTTGAAGCAAAGGAGAACAAACAATATGTGAAAAGATGAACTCAAGCTCCATCAATGGTGATATCCTTGGCCGAAATGAGGCTTTTGAAGATTTGAAAAGTAGAAATGTAGAGCTTGGTCTAACTAAGACAAATATGGTCTTAGAATTTGATTTGGAGCATGGGTTGGATTTGGCAGGAAATGAAAATGGAGAAGAGAGGCTACTATGAAGCAAACCGAGAATGGAGAGGCAAGAAGAGATAGAAAGAGGTTGAAGACGTGGGGATGAAGAGAAATGAGAGAATGGAGATTGCTTTTGCTTTTAGAAGATATTTATACTTAAGTAAATAGTACCATAGTCATCATTTGTTACTTAATAAACTAAACATGTTGGTGACTCATTACTACAAAAACCGGCCCGCATTAGTAGTCTAGGGGTATGATAGTCTTGTTGACCAATTTAATTACTTTAACAACATATGTTAAAACTAGCATTTTAGTTACTATTCACTAAAACAAGGCACATAGATGTGAAATTTTTGATTTCCCATTGATATAGATTTCCAAATGTGATACTATATAGTACACATGTTAATTAAAGAGTAATGATGGACATTTAGCCATTCAAAACTCATTTACAAGACAATTTTCAAAAATGTGCTTTAAGACTCCTTAAATCACATTTTGTGTTTTAACTTGTTTTCAAGCTTGGTTCTTTGGTAATTTGTTTTATATGTTCATTAACATATAATTAAGGTATAGGTATGACCATTAGGTCTTATACAAATTTATCCCAAGCTTAGAGCACATTTTGCTCTTATTGACTTAAGGCATTTATTGTGTTTTGTTTGGTTTAACTGTCTACCAAGGTTTCCTAAGGACTTAATTAGCCTTGTTAAATCATAATTGAATATTATTAAGTCTTGGTAGGCTCTTTGGGTCCTAATCAGGTTCACTCCAAGCTTAGAGCATGTTTTTGCTCAAACTGTATCTTAGTGCTTTATTGCATTTTACTATGATTTAAATTGTTCACTGATTGTAAGGCACTTTTTAGCCTTTACATACCATAGTTTAAATGTTAACAACATATCAAGGTTTGGGGTATTTCAATCTACCCTCCTTAAAAGAACTTCGTCCTCGAAGTTCACACTTCCCACACATCATTAGATTAGAATACGGGGATTACTTATAGCAATAAAACTTCCATAACCAAACACACTTTACATCACAACCTGACTTAACGGTCGGGTAACATAGTCACATCCATACATAACATAACATACTCACATGATAACCTCGGACTCAATGTCCGGGTATCTTAACAACATTTACACATACATAACAACCCTTAGACTCTCTGGTCTTGGGTAACATAACAACATTTAGACACATAGGTCTTGATAACATAACCGCCTTTAGACACGTAGGTCTATATAACACAACAACATTTAGACTCATAAGTCTTGATAACATACGCCTTTGGAACTCAAGGTCAAAATAATATTTATTACACATACCACACAACATGTCATAGCATGTATAGCAATCAAAAATATCTTTGATATACACCGTGATCCCGCAGAACCCGGTCGCGATGGACACCTTCCGTCCCCGTGCCTTTGGGAGATCAAAACAATCACTTAAATTTAAAATTTCCTTGTGAGGTTAAGTAAGAGAACTTTAATTATGTAAAGTATCTATCGACGTTTTATAAATACCAATTGAAAATCCTTTTGAAAAACACACACAACTCCAAGTCCAACTTAAGCTCTTTGCTTCTTTTCTTAGCGTGGTTATTTGTGACCACTTATAGGGAGCTTCAAGAATCATCCAACCCTGATGTGATCAGCATCAGTGTCGAACTATCCTTCCACCCCAATTTGTGTTCGGTTTCCCTTGATCGCATGCAAATCAAGTTCCACTTCCCACTTCATTTTCAAGTATCAAGTAAATCACTCATTTCCAATTTTCTATCTTTTAAATCATTCTAGTCATGATTATAACATCTTCAAGGGATAGAACTTCGTCTATCAGTTATTTCCATGCACTTTAATGTTGTTACCTAGGGAATCTTATTCTCACTATGTTCTATGTCGGTCTCATACCCTTCCATGAGTCACTATATAGTATATATATACACATATATTTTATCAAAATACACAACACCATTTCACATTTATACACTGTCGGGGTTTTGTTCCCCGGGAGTTTCTCTACTCCCCACACTTGTACTATCACACACAACTGTTAATAAATCAACACACTTATCACAATGGTATTCGCATCTTCTGTGCGCAATACCACAATTAAACCCTGAATGAACGCGTATGTTTACATAACACACACACCAATCATCAAAACAAATTATTTTGTGCTATGCACAACATAAATCACGTACACTTGTACGGTAATACACACTAAGGGTGCGTTCACTTCGAGGAGGAAACGGAATGGAATCAGGAAAGGGGAATGGAAAGGAAAGGAAAGGGATTCCCCGAATCAAGAAGTCTGTTTGATTTTACACGGAAACATAATAGAATTCTCAATGAGTGTCTTTGTTGTTGTTTGGTTCTAAACAGAGAAGTTAATACATATTTACACTATGAATAATATATATTAATATTTATCTAATTTGTATGCAACATATACTAATATTTATATAAATTATATAGCATATAAATAGTTTAAAATTATAAATGACATATATTAATATTTATATAGTTTATATTAGGTATAATTTTTTAAAAAAAATTATCGATAATAGAAGTTTTTAATTTATAGTATTTATGTTATAAAAAATTATTTATTAATATAGATTATATAATATTTATTTAAACTAAAACAATATAAATAGATATTTATAAATTATATATACTATATTTTTTGTAGTATTTAAATTTTAAATAATATTAGGTAACAAAGTTAAAGAAAATTATAATAAGAGAGAAAGAGGGGAATAGAGGATATAAATCTAGGGAAATTTATAAAAACAAGATATAGAGATATAGGATCATCATTTAAAGTATAAAGAATATTTATTAATATTAATATATATTATATAAATTTATCATATTATTTAAATTATAACTAATATGCATAAATGATATATATTAATATTATTTAAATAATATAATATTATTTATTGTAATTAAATTATATTATATATTATATTTGTCATTTATTTCAAATATAAATAATAAATTACCATTATTATATAGATATTATTATTTTTAAAATATAAATGGTATATATTTAACATTTATATATATTATATTATATTCTATTTGATATCTATATTTATATAAAGTAAATAAATATTTGTATTTCTATTAGATAAAATATTGTTTATTAGTATTTATAAAAATTATATAACATATATTAGTATTTATATAAATTATATATTAATATTTGTTTATGGTAAAGATGATGATAGGGGTAAGAGGGAGGAAAGGGAATACCTTTCCCTGGCATATTGGGGGGAATCACCAAAAGGGAATTGGGGGCTTTTGAAACCTGAAGTGGGGGAAACAGAATCATTAAAAATACAAACAAACAACCACAAACGGAATGATTCCGTTTCCCTTTGTTGATTACCCCGAAGTGAACGCCCCCTAAGTGGTTTTGTGCTCTATCCCCCTTAAAAGGGATTACGCCCACATAATCAATCACTAAACATTGGCTTAAAATGTTCTGCCGTCGTGAAGTGTTTAACTTCCACGCGGTCTATTACACAATGGATTCTGATTAGAGGATCTTAACCATATTGGCGGTTTAATTCTCATTGGAGTTTGTTTAAACTCTTAGTTGGTTTCGATTCTGGCCTGTTAGGCTTCTAGGCGTTAATAATTAGCATTCACTCATGCTCACCATGTACATTCAACACTTGTATCACTGACTCACTAGTTTCTGCTGCGAAACTCCAATAACTGTAGAGCTTAATTGCCCCTTTTTGTTATTCTTACTGTATTGTACATCCCCCAATTGTCACCTTCATCTTGGTAACAATGGTTTCTCAACCGACGCGTGGTATCTCTTACCGTTAGCGAATTCGGTGAGTTATAAACTTTCTATCCACTTCCATAACAATTACTGTGTATACAGCTATGTATTTCACAATGATTGACTTGTTCCCTTCCGACTTACTGTCGGTTGAGATTGAGCTACTACCTAGTGTGTAGTGCTCTCTGCCCTATTACAACATTTGGGGTATATTCCATACCGATATTGGCAGTTAGTGCTACTGTAGTCACTTATTATTAATCATGTCTCCACATTTGGTTTTGTACAAGTACTCTTTTATTGGTGCGGCCTTGCATTTCCTATGCATCGGCCATTATAACATTATTCCTCTACAATTAACATGTTTCCAATTCCTAGCTATCCCACTCGATCATCACTGCGCAAGTGCAATACCAAAACACTCAGTCATACAGAGTGCAGAGGCGTAAACTCTTGACAGTAAATCTCTTATGCGATTCGCCATGGAATTCACACTGAGTTCCTCATCACACAGTACCTACCACTGGCTTATTGCCCAGTCTGTTTAACATCGCTTATCTTGCATGTCTACTAGGTTAACTCATAACTGGTCTTATCTGCTACATTATCGTTTAACAATACTTATACAACGGTCGCTTGCTGCGCACCGTGCTCTTACTCCTTGTATAACATCAGCTTATATCATATTTACTGTCACATTAACTTCCACACATATACTTACATCCTTCGTATTATGGTTCGCCATTCATTGGGATGACTATTGCATGCTCCTTGAGCGTAGCTCACTCAAGTTACAAGCCGCCGTTATTCAGCCGGGTGCTTCACATGCTACTAAACTAATTGTTCTCTCGCAATATCAACATGATCAATCCTTAACATGTTTCTTGAACTTGGTTCACATAACTACCGCTGTTGCGGACTTACATATCGAGAGGTATCCCCACTCTTAATGCAGTGGTTCGTTCTCCACTCTATTTACTTGTACAACATAAACTTCTACAATTAACTCAAATTTACATAACATATCTTGCTTGTGGCTTATAAGCCTTACTGCTTCGAGTTCTGTCCATTGTGGACGGTTCACACACATTTATTTCTCTGTACAACATTACATAGTTTGGATATCATATTGAGCTCCATGACAAGGTCATTGCATTCCGTTTCCTTTCATGGGATGCCCCTTAGGATTGTCAGTCCGTCTCCTGACAACTTATGTCTAAACTGGGTGTTAGTTTCAACCCTTGTGTTTCTGTCATGTCATTTCGTGCAACAATTGTTGATGCGAACACCCTTCAAGGATTGCTCCTGGGTATTGCTAAGTTATGCCTTTACATCTGGTTCACACTTATTGGTATATTCAGTTAGCCACGCCGTTTTGCGTTCTTGGCTGGCTTATTATCTTCTTCTGTGAAGATCAACATTTCCTGGTAGTGTAGGTACTCATTCTGGGAGTTTCATCCCGTTCATTGCACATTAATGTGTCACATTAGGCATCTGCCTTGCCATGCACAGGCTGGGTCTCCGTTCCAGCTAACATGTTTTTCCCTAAGGATCCTTAAGACATATGTGATGTCTTTACATAACAGTTTGTGCACTTCGCACTTCCTAACTCTTAAACATTTCCTTGAAAGGAATTCACTAATCCTTTAGTCTCGTTAACTTAACTGAGTTCCTTAACTTCAACCATTCCTTGTAATCCTTAGCTCTTGTTTGACTTATACTGCTGACCGTAGTACGGAGTCGACTACTTCCCGTGTTCCGGACTCTACTTGTATACATATGTGGGGTACCATGCTGATACATTGCTACTTACCCAACTAACCATAAGTAGGTCTGTCAGGCCCACAAGCTCCTATCGGAGTGCGGTCGTCCCACATTACAGTTGGTACACTCGTAGTGTCCGTCACACGCCTAGGGAAGGTGAAGTATTCTGTTGTCAACTCCCTTATATTGTCCCGTGACAATATGCGTCCCGTGCTTCCCGAACTTAATCGAAGGAAGGTTTATCCACTGTTGTATCCTTGTCAACTGTCCTTGGTTTTACTGGTTTGGTTCTTAAAAGAAGGTAGAAAGAAGCGTTGGTTTGAAAGAAAAATTTGGTTTTGAAAAGAAAAGAGTTTGAATAAATCTGGGTTTGAAAGAAAAATTTCATGGTTTCACAACATCTTCTTACCTTAGCCAAGTCTAGCTTCTTGCTGACTGGTGTACTTACAATTACAGAGGTTAGGCTAACAGGCCCTTCCACTGTTATGACGATCACATTTAACTTTATGGTACTTTACCAAGTACTTCGTAGTGGTTAAAAATTTCCCGAACAGCCCTGTTATAGCAGCACTTGCTATGGCAAGTGCGCCATGCTAACTGGCTATCGGTTTAACACATACCGGTTGTGGTATGTTTTTACCCGCACTGTCATCAGTGGCCTGTTGACCCTCACTTGATCTTACTGTCTTAATAATAACTCCTCTAGGTGACTTCTCACTGTCTTCACATGATAATCATTAACTAGGGTGTTTCCCATTCTGGGAGACCCCCTTCTTTTGTATTGATTCGTCTTCGTAGCCCGTTCCACGTATTTGTCGTGGTTGCTGAGACTTGTCTCTTGTTTGGGCACTACGTTGTAGTTCCCTTGTCGGTTGGTATACCGTTGGTGTATCATTTAACAACTGTGGTCCCGTAGGCACTCGTCTCGGGTTTCACTAATCCACTTCTTGCCTGTTGCACGGTTGGTGTGTTGCAAGCTGGTTGTTCTCGACTGCTCAACATGTCGACCCATGTTGCCGGAAATTCTATTCTCTTATACACAAAATTCTTCATTCTATGCTATTAAATACGGTTAACATTGTTCAGATGGAAACCGTCTCCGGGATTCCCAGTTTTCGGGATCCACCGTATGACAGGTTCTCCGTACCTTTAGAGGTATTTAATAACAGCCAGATCGGGTATCTGAGTATGAGAGGACTTTCATCTCTCTGGCGTTTTTCCCCGAGTTATAAACAGGGACTGTGGAGGGCGAGAAGGATATTATAGGTTTCCAGTACACACTGGTAATACCTAACTAGCATCTCTCACGCTATCACTCAACCCTTAACCCAAAGTACTAAAATCCTAACTCGGTACTTCCTAAGCTCGGTAATTCAGTCATCAGAGCGATACTTCGCTCTGATACCACTTTTTGTAACACCCCATCCAACATTAACGCACTAACAACAAAACTGCAACGGAAAACAAACTTCAACACATTACTTAACTTCTTGGTGTTACACGCCGTTAACCACCCACGTGGCTAACAAGGCTAATACATATACATTGTTGTTATACCCAAAATTTTGACCCCCGGTTAGGGTCTACGAGGTACTGGTGTTGTGAGAGGCATTTTAATCAAGCGGTGAGGGATCCCGGCCCGATCGGCACGTTCCATGGCATGGGGAGCAGCTTCGTCACTTTCAGGGGCGTTTTGGTAATCTTTAAAGGCTCCTAAGACTCTTGTAAGCTTTCTCTCTCCTCCAAAGGATGCCCAAATCAGCTTGAAACGCTTTGATATTTAACCCATGATAGAGGATGACATTTTAAGCATAATGGCGTTGGAATTTTGATTTTTCGAATTTCCAATAATTTTCTAGCAATTTCTGACTGAATCTGACGAGAAATTCAATTTTAAAATATTCCAACATTTAAAAAAATCGATTTCACTTCAGAAAATCATAATTTCCATCCTTGACACGTGGTTAAAATTTCACAGCAAAATTCCTTGGGAAGTCACTTAACTAAAATATCGAAAAATCTTACTTTTACTAGATTTTCTTTATCTTTAAGAAAGTCTATATAAGGGGATAGGTTTTGGATAAAATCAGAACCTCATATGCTCAAGAACCCTAGAGAATCAGAAAAACAGCCTCCTCACTCTCTCTCACGTTTCCAACACCCGGCCACCCAAATCATACCGAAAATCCTCCGAAATCACCATCTAAACACGTTTTCCAATCCCCAAAGCATCAATAGTCATCAAAACCCCACAAAAACACCACCAAAACGTGAAGAACAGCAAGAACAACCAACAACCAGAAGCTTGGGTCGAAATCCTCTCGGGTCTGCCATCAACGGAGCACTCGACGAATCCCGGTGTGAAGAAACATTGTGAATCCGAAGGTAAAACAGGTAGAAACTCCACTTCCCTAATTCCCCACGGTATTATCTGTCTTGCCTCAAAATTTGGGCTCAAACTAACTTTCGTACGCTTCTGTATCGCTGTTTGTTTAAGCTTCTGTCCAATAAATTGTTTACTAAGTTTCGTGCTTAATTCGAACTCAAATTGAAAACTTTAAATCACTAATGTCTTGTACATCTTTCAGGCTACACACCCATAAAATTGAGTCAAAAACACCTTCGGGAACAGCCTTAACGCCGCCGTCCGAGGGCGGTCCGCCCCACGGACGTCATGTCCGGGGTCCCAGACTCCTTGTCCGTAAGCCCGGACGCCCACGGACGGCGGTGTGATTTTTTAAATTTAAAAATTTAGTTTTTTCTAATAATGTCCGGGCCCACGGACGGCCTGTCCGTGGCCCCGGACTTTACAATTTTCTGTTTTCTGTTTAATTCGACTTTTATTTTCATATAGGTTAACTAGGGTCCGTGGTCTCGGACATTAGGTCCGTGGCCACGGACGGAAACAAAACTTGACCTAATTCTGCCTCCGAAACCCTAGTTTAGGTAATTTTAATTTCCACTTTAGTTTTCCGTCAAAAAACGTTAAAAAATAAAAAAAACAGAAGCGCGCACCTAGGTTAAAAAACAACTTTGTAGAAAGCCGTAATTGAACCAAGTAGAGGAAAAACGACCTAGGAAGGGTAATGAAAGTAATTTGAACCCTAATTAAGTCGAATATCAAGCCCCCGAACCCGAACTTCCTTTCCTAATTTAATCTAGGTCAAAATTAGGTGGCGACTCATAATAGGTTCCAGTGAGCTAGCTTAGGTTTTAATAATTATTGTTATATGACATAGTTATTAATCTTAGGTATAAGTGGACCTAAAACCCGATTAGATCCTAATCAACTTAATCCACATAGGATAGGGTTTAAAACCGAGGCTCACAGACTGGCGACTCTGCTGGGGACCAACTTCTTAATTTTAACTGTTTAATTTTAAGAAAGAGGGCTTAACTTGAAAACGTCTATTTATGGCTTTTACTATGTTGCTTGTTCATTTATGTGCGCACTTTAATTTTTGCACCCTTGCATCATATGAGAGCGAGGGTCCACGCAAGCCAATTTCACCCCGGGACCCGTTTGAGGGTCCCCTGTCTGGGACTCACACCTTTAGGTGATGTGAATAAATGGGGGAAAAGAGGAGGGTGTCGTCTAACCGCACCCCCTTAATACCTGGGCTTTAGCCCCAAGCATTTTCCTGACAGTACCCTTGCCTAGCCCATTGTTTGGTCAGTCAAAGACCCGACCGTAGACGCACACCTTTAGGTGATGTGAAAAAGTGGGGAAGCCCAAAGAGAATAGTGTGCAAGCCTATTCCTTTGTGGCAACCCGGGCTCGCGCCCCAAGCACCTCTCCGGATCGACCCGTACCCGTTGGATTGAGTCATCTTGTGAGGCCATTTGCATCATCACCTTGTGTAAGATTTTGTGCATATGTTATCTTCTCCTGGGCCTCGGGCCCAATGTCTTATCGGCCAAACAGTGTCCCTAGTCCAAATGGAATGCTTGAATGTTCAACGGCCCAAATAGTCCGAAAAAGCCAAAAGAGTCTGTAACTAGAACACAAGGGCCCTCAGGAAAGCCCTTCCACGTTGTTGAAAGCCTATGCCCTAATGTTTCTTTTTATGTCCTGAAACAGAAAGAAGGCAAAATTTCAGAAAGGCGCTGGGACAGAAGTTCCGGACGTTGACCGACTGCCTACTCCCCCACCTCTGTTATTTCGGCCCAGGGTAGATTCTAGCTCATCTGACATGTCGGTCTAGGTGCATGACGATATCTCTCAGGAGGATCAGCCAGCAGGGGGTGAAAACCAGAACGCTTTTCTGTGAAGAGCTCATGAAAAACTTTGATTTGAAGCA